>JAJONR010003755.1:0-98441 GCA_029582245.1 Solanum etuberosum
TTACATCAAAACTTAATCGATAAGGAAACTTCAAGAACACTTATCAAGAACTCATCAAGAAATTAAATTGCTCAATATTTATGGATAGATTCGCAAAATAAACTCATGATTGGCGTGTGGGTGAACAAACCCAACACTATGGAAGCTTAGATACCTCAAAGAACTAGGTTCTTGGCGAAATCTTGAATTTCTTGAACGAACGCTTGAAACTTTGAATTTTTTCTCCTTTTGAATCTTCTCTCTAAAACCCTAAACGCTTTTGGGGATGAATGAAACTGGTTCTAATCAGTTTAGACCTTTAATTGGGTGTAATTCGCGTTTAGAATAAGTGGGGGTAAGGAAAAGACTTATTTTCGGGTAACTTTCTTTAAATGGACAGCCTGACTTCAAAAAGGCATATCTCCCTCATACGAGCTCAAAAATTAGCAAACTCGGTGGCGTTGGAAAGAGGACTCAGAGATCTTTCATTTGATATCTTGTGGGTCTCCTAAATCATCCTGTACTGAAAGTTATGGTCATTTTAAGTTGACCCAAAACTTAGATGAACCTAGGAATGACTTGTGGATGGTTCGAGTCTTAATTCAATTGTTTTTTGGGGTGTTACATACAATTTGACTAATATAACCCTACTATCAATCATTATGGAAATTGGTCTTCACTAATGAACTATTAAATGTATACATTAAATATCACTGATTCATGTGTTCAAAGAATACCAAAAGTTTAATAAAATACCTTTTCAACTAAATTAAAACTTTCTAAATTGCTCAATGAAAATATTTTACGCTTTCTTCGTGAAAGAAATTTTTGTGCTTTCAAAATTAATTTAAACAAAAATAGTTCTTTCAAATTTTTGTGCATTCAAATTTAGTATATGAAAATTTAAAATTTCCCACCTAAATTAACATTATAAAAGAATGCATGGTATATGAAAATATGGATATCAGACAAAGGTATCAAATTTCATTATTTCAACTTGAGTTTTGATGTTCATGTTTATAAAAATATAATCTAGTGATTCTTGTAAAACTAATTTATAGAATACTTACTTAAGCTAGCCGAGTAAATGCATTACTTAAAGTGGTCTTGTAACTTTAAAATGACTTGTATTTTTTGTAAACTGTAGTAATAACTTTTTTCACATTGAAGCAGTCTTGAAACTTAAAATGGCCCGTACTTTTTGAAACAATAGTTGATTATTAAGGGTAGAATTGAAAAAAAGGTGACTAATTGTTTCTTGATTGTTTAAATTGACAATTAATTTTGGACAACTATTTTTAGTATACCTGACAAATAAAAGTGGACGGAGGGAGTATTTGTCAAACACTTTCAGAAGTAAAAAACGGACTAAAAAGAAGGTTTGATCAACTTTTAAGCCAATCTAAATACTCTATCCTAATTTTAAAATATTATCTATGCAAATTCTTATTATTCTCGTGAACATGATAAAATTAAATTACTAATTAAGGTGCGCGCAAATCGCGCACAAATTGATTCTAACAATATCATTATAAAATTAAATTAAATTTAAAAATACTAAAATAAATATAAAAATACTAAATAAATATAAAAATAAATAAATAGAAATCTCAAGAAATAAAATTAAGAAAATTATCCTATCTTAATTTATATATCAAAGAGTTTTAAATGAATTGGACACTATGAAGAGACTGTTTGACATTGTTGTTGGGAGGTTAAAAATGTTTTTTTGAGAAAAAACACTTTTTTTTTTTGAAAAAATTAGTGTTTGGCAAATTCTCAAAACTGCTTTTAATTAGAAGCAAAAGTTGTTTTTCTGCTGTTGGGAAGAAGCCGAAAAATATTTTCTTGAAGACTAAAATATCCCTCTCATATATACATATTTATCAATTTATCTCTTATTAATTAATTAACATATCTCATAAGTTTGGTTAAGTTTCATTCAAGAATTTTATTTTTTATTTTTTATTATTTTATGTTTATATATTATTTTACGTTTTATTTTACAGAATCAGAAATAAATGTAACAACAACATTTTGTAGGATTAAAAATATGAAGGACTTTATTTATTTTTGTGGTGAATTTTTTGTATATAGTGGTTTAATTTGCGGAATGCTTTTTAAATTTATTTTTCTTGATATTTTAAATTATATTTAAGTCATCATATTAATATTATATTAATATTTTATTTATTTATTTATGTATAATATTGATTGAAAATTTGAATATAAATATTTTAATTTAATTAAAATAAAATTTTAATTAAAATTTTTCTAATTGATATTTAAAATAATTTCTCTCTATAAAACAATCTTAATATTAAAAGTACATTGATACTTACCCTTTTTCGTAATTTGACTCTTAAAAGCATTTAAAAAAAAAAAATAGTCAAAACACTTTTTTAAAAAAATCATTTTTTTTAAAAAAAAATGCTTCTAGAAATAAGATTTTTTTAGCAGTAATACGAAGAGTGACTTTTCATTATGTAATAAATAACTGATGCCTACCTTTAATTTGATTTCATTCCAGACTTCCTTAATGAACTTGAAAATTTACAAACTTGGTTAAAAGCTTAAGAGCTAAACTTCCATATTTTGCATTCTTTGGGTTCTTTTTATTCAATGTCATCATATTTCAATTAATTAATAGACAAATAGTAAAAAACTAAATTAAAAAAATTATCAAAAATAGCGAGAGTTTTTGAAACTAGTAATTTTTAATATAAATAATAGATATCCAAACTTGAAAATTTCACAACTAAAATCTCTCTTTTCTTCTCTTGGTAGATCAAGAAAATCATAATATTTCAGTTAAAATAGTTAATCATGTCTTTGGGGGAAATTGTGGATGCCATCATTGGAAACAATGATGGGAAAAATGTGAAAGGAAGAGTTATTTTGATGAAAAAAAATGTTTTGGACTTTACTGACATAAATGCTTCAGTTGCTGATGAAATTGTTGATTTTCTTGGTCAAAAAATCTCTATCCAATTGATAAGTGGTTCTATTCATGATGATCCTGGTTAGTAAAGATGTTCAATTGTTTATTGTTCTTTTTATCAAAAATAAATAAAATAATTAAGTATGCTTTTTTACATATTTAAATCAAATCAAACTAATTAAGTTGGATTTTCATCCTTTGGTTTTTTTTTTTGGTTTTTGATTTATTCATTTTTTAAAAACAAAAAAAAGGACACAATATACTAGTTCAAGCACATACTCCCTCCGTTCCTTTTTATATGTCATTTTTATTATAAATAGTTGGTTCATAATACTTGTCATTTCGTAAAATCAATGCATAAATTACAATATTCTTCCTATTATACCCTTGATAGTTAATTAGTCTTGAAATTAGATATTTGACCAACCTAGGAAAACTAATAAGTAATTAATGTTTAGAAAATTATTTTTTTCAAGACTAAAATGTCTCTTCCATATATCTCTTACTAATTAATTAACATATCTCATATGTTTGGTTAAGTTCCATTTAATAATTTTATTTTTTATTTTTATATAATAAATTTTATATTTTATTTTATGTTACGTATTATATTATTTTATTTATTATTTTACGTATTATTTTACAGAATTAGAAAACAAGAAGAATGTAACAACAATATTTTTGTAAGATTAGAAAAAAAAGAAAAAAAGAATAAAAATTAAATATTTCAGCTCTTTAAAAAATGTATAATATTGATTGAAAATTTGAATATGAACATTTTAATTTAATTAAAATTTAATATAATCTTTTGTAATAGATGTTTAAACTAGTTTCTCTCTATAAAATAATCTTGACATTAAAAATACATTAATACTTGTCCTTAATCGTAATTTGACTCTCAAAAGTACTTTTTTAAAAAGATTAGCCAAACACAATTTGCTTACAAAAAACACTTTTCAAATGAATTAGCCAAATACAAATTGTTAGTTTTTCAAAAACACTTTTTCTGAAAAACTATTTTTAAAAAGTGCTTCTAAAAATAAACAATTTTTAGCAGGAATACCAAACAGACTCTTAATTTCTTAATGCAAGTAAAATCTAAAAAGGTGACATATAAAAAGGAATGGAGGGAGTAACATAAAATCTTAGAGTGGTTACATTCCAGCATAACACCACCAAATCAGTTATTTGTTATAATGATGAATAATAATTTTTTTTAAAAAAGATTAAAGACAAATTATTTTTAATATGAAATAGATTTTTGAACTTAATTATCAAGATAAGCTACAAATTAAACTAGAAAAACAAGGGAAAAGGGTCAAGAATATCATCCTTCCACCTTTGGTCTAAGAATATCCCTTATCTTTGTTTTTGGTTCAAAAATATCATCCTTCCATCTTTTGGCCTAATAATACTCTTAACCCCAATTTAATTAAATTAATTTCTTTATTAATTAGTTAATTCTTTTATCCGTTCTAAAATAAAAAAATTATTTATTTAAATCTTAACATTGGGTCATCCCATACATTTAAAATATTTAAGTCTAAAAAATAAAATAATAAATTTTGATCTAAAATATGTTAGGGGTATTCTTGTCCCTTTAAAATATTAAGACTAAAGATTAGACTAACGTAAAATAAAATAAAATAAATATTTTTCTCATAAACGATATTTTTCTTTATTTTTTAATTATTATTATTATATGTTATTTTTAAAAAAGTAAATACTTACTAAATATTGATATAATTAAATTTTAATTAGCGTCCATGTTTTTTTTTTTTCCTTCTTCAGTCATGTCTTTTTTTTCTTTCTAATGAACCCTAAAATATAGGAATTTGTTTCATTTGCAGCAGATGGTTTGGAAGGGAAACGCAGCAATCCAGCATACTTAGAGAGTTGGCTTACACACTTCACCCCAATAATAGCAGGGGAATCAGCTTTCAGTGTCACATTTGATTGGGATCACCAACAGTTTGGAGTTCCAGGAGCATTCATCATCAACAATTTTCACCTTAATGAGTTCTTCCTCAAGTCACTCACACTCGAAGATGTTCCTAATCATGGAAATATCCATTTTGTCTGCAATTCTTGGGTTTATCCTTCTTTTAGATACAAGTCTGACCGCATTTTCTTTGCGAATCAGGTACATTTAATTCATTCATAAAGAATGTATGTGTCTAAACACATATTTGTATTGTCATAATTATGGTCTGTTCTTCAGGCTTATCTCCCAAGTGAAACACCACAACCATTGCGAAAATACAGAGAAAATGAACTAGTTGTTTTGAGAGGAGATGGAACTGGAAAGCTTGAAGAATGGGACAGGGTTTATGACTATGCTTGTTACAACGACTTAGGTGATCCAGATAAGGGCGAAGAGTATGCTAGGCCTATCCTTGGAGGGTCCTCTGAGTACCCGTATCCTCGTAGAGGCAGGACAGGCCGCGAACCAACCAGAACAGGTTAAGACATTCGCAAAACTTTTTTACTATCTGCATTTTCATGTATTTGATTTCTTTGAAGAGCAAATTGTCTTGACAATTGGTTGCAGATCCTAATTCCGAGAGCAGGATTCCATTGCTTATGAGCTTAGACATATATGTGCCAAGGGACGAGCGGTTTGGTCATCTGAAGATGTCAGACTTCTTGACATTTTCCTTAAAATTCACTGTGCAGTCACTTTTCCCTGCTTTTAAGGCTTTGTTCGATAACACACCGAATGAGTTTGATAGCTTTGAGGATGTACTTGAACTCTATGAAGGAGGAATCAAGTTGCCTGAAGGCCCTTTGTTGAAAGCCCTTATCGATAGTATTCCTTTGGAGATTCTAAAAGATGTCTTTCATTCTGATGGTGAAGGCCTATTCAAGTTCCCAACACCTCAAGTTATTCAAGGTATTTATCTAAATTTCTGCATGTATTATTTTTCGCGCCCTCACCTTTGGTAATCTAAATATTATTGGTGAATTTAGAGGATAAAACTGCATGGAGGACGGATGAAGAATTTGGGAGAGAAATGTTGGCGGGAATCAACCCCGTCTTAATTAGTAGACTCCAGGTAAACTTTCACTCATCTGAATTGCTACTCTTCGAGGATATCAAGATCTTGCTACTTCTATTTTCGTGATTATCTCTCACATATTTTGAAGATGCTGGCTTATCTAATATCTGTAGGAATTTCCTCCGAAAAGCAATCTGGATCCTAACATATATGGGAACCAAAACAGTACAATTACCAGAGAGCAGATAGAGGATAAGTTGGATGGACTAACAGTTGATGAGGTAATTACTACTTTTATGTTGATACTGGCTAAATTCTTCAATCAACTTTAGTGAGAAGATTGTACTGACAAATATTAGTTGATAAAGAGTTGGTACTATTTAACAGGCAATCAAGGCTAACATGCTATTCATATTGAACCATCATGACATCGTTATGCCATACTTGAGGAGAATTAACGCGACGACAAACACAAAAACTTATGCCTCAAGAACTCTGCTTTTCTTGCAAGATAATGGAACTTTGAAGCCTCTGGCAATTGAACTAAGTTTGCCACATCCAGACGGAGATCAATTTGGTACTGTTAGCAAAGTGTACACACCATCTGATCAAGGTGTTGAAAGTTCTATCTGGCAGTTGGCCAAAGCCTATGCAGTAGTGAATGACTCGGGCATTCATGAGCTCGTCAGTCACTGGTAAAACCTGTCAAAAACTTTATATGAAACACAACTTACCCATAACCAAATTCAATTTATGATCGAGTAAAATTAATCGGAAACACTTATTATTACCCTCTCAGGTTGAATACACATGCGGTGATCGAGCCATTTGTGATTGCAACAAATAGGCAACTAAGTGTGCTTCATCCCATTCATAAGCTTCTCCTTCCTCATTTTCGTGACACGATGAACATAAATGCTTTAGCAAGACAACTCTTGATCAATAGTGACGGAATTATTGAGTTGACTTTTTTCCCTTCCAAATATTCCATGGAAATGTCAGCAGTAGTTTACAAAGACTGGATTTTCCCTGAACAAGCACTTCCTGCTGATCTCATCAAAAGGTAAATGAAAAGACACAAAGTACTTGTAAACTTTATAGTCAATCATCAGTATATGAATTCACCAAAACAATATTTTCGGTGTAGCTTTCTTGATAACCTGACCATAACTTTACTCACTTTCAGGGGAGTGGCTGTTGAGGACTTGAACTCCCCACATGGCATTCGCTTACTAATTCAGGACTATCCATATGCTGTTGATGGGTTAAAAGTCTGGTCAGCAATCAAAAGTTGGGTAACAGAATACTGCAACTTCTATTACAAATCAGATGACACGGTACAGAAAGACAGTGAACTCCAGGCTTGGTGGAAGGAACTCCACGAAGAAGGACATGGTGACAAGAAAGATGAGCCTTGGTGGCCTAAAATGCAAACTCGACAAGAGCTCATAGAATCTTGCACCATCACAATATGGATAGCTTCAGCACTTCATGCAGCAGTCAATTTTGGGCAATACCCTTATGCTGGTTACCTCGTTAATCGCCCTAGTTTAAGTCGAATGTTCATGCCAGAACCAGGAAGTCCTGAATATGAAGAGCTCAAGACAAATCCAGACAAGGTATTCCTCAAAACAACCGTTCCTCCTCTGCAGACACTGCTTGAAATTTCCGTCTTAGAGGTCTTGTCAACGCATGCTTCGGATACACTTTACCTCGGGCAGAGGGACTCACCTGAATGGACAAAGGATCAAGAACCAATTTTAGCTTTTGAGAGGGTTGGAAAGAAGCTGAGTGATATTGAGGATCAAATTATGCAGATGAATAGTGATCATCAGACATGGAAGAACAGGTCAGGACCTGCTAAAGTTCCATATACTTTGCTCTTCCCCACAAGTGAAGAGGGACTTACAGGCAAAGGAATTCCTAACAGTATATATATATGAATACCAAATAAAATCTGTATTTTCAGAAATTCCAGTTACAATAAGGGATGTAATGTGGTAAGCTCTTCTATTCTATAACAGCTTGTATTGTATTGTTATTTAAATATATTGTTTGTTTTGATTATTTCTTAAACCGCATAAGTAAATAGTAATGTATTTGTGTCTACAAGAGCTCAGTTCTAGCTTGTGATGTTTCATAATAAGGAGGTCAAGTAATAGAGTACTATATGATACATCCATAACACTTGCAACAATACTAATGAACCTCCTTTTTCTTTTTATTTCTTTTGGGGATGTTATTTTTACTACTAGAAAGAAGATATGTATCAGAAATTTGATTATGGTCTTTGTGTGTCACACTGAAACATTAGTTATTCGAAACCAGTAGAGGATGTTTATTGAATGTCATTGTCAAAAGAACCAATGCAACTCAATGTATTTCACTAATTCAATGAGGAATTATTGGTTTGTTTTCTTCATCTTCTTCTGTTATTTAATAACAAGAAAATTTATATATTCCTTATTACACTGTGAAAGTTACAGAAGTTGCAGTCTATTGAAAACTTGACAGATGTATTTTCAACTTAATAAATTGTTATTATGTCTTAAGAAGTAAAAAGAGCCAAAAGAGAGACAAATTTTCATACTTTTGGATTCTTGACAAATGGTGATGCTAACTCTATTTAGTAGCATAATAAAGAAAATAGAATTAAAAGGAACTTTAAGAAATGGTTCCAATATTCTAAGATTCCTTTTACACAATGAAATCAGAAATTGTCATTTTCTCAGGAGTTGGAAATACCTGAAAGAGCACCTACTTGTGTAAATGGAATTTTGGCTGTATTTTTTTTGTACATATGCATTTATTCGCCTTACTTCTATGGGACAAAGACTTCTATTTCTTAGGCCCTTTTGAAGAAACAACTTTGTCATTGCTATGTCGTACACCAAAAAACAGTATTATCCATGAAAATATACAAGGCGAAGGGGCTACACTCAAGGGTGTGGTTGAGGAAATGAGTGATAACCATGGGTCAAATCCCAGCAGAAACCAAAAAATCTGTGTGATATTTTCCTAGTCGTCTCATTATTGGTAAATCTGTACTTGTGTGCTAGTAGGAAATAATAGGTAGTTGGTGGATAGTCGAGGTCCGTGCAAACTAGCCACTGAAACCACCATGACATGGTGATAATTTTAGGATTAACAAGTGATCAGGAAGCTGCAAGGAATCTTTATAAATTTACTTGATCACCTAGCACTTTAGTTATTTAAGTAAAATTCCACCTAAGAGTGCATTATCTTTCACTAGCATTTGTCGATAATATAAAAAATAAATAAGTATCTTGATCATAACACAACCATGTCCTTTGCCTATAAATTCATAGTTTCTTTCATTTGGCCTAAACACCACAAAGATCCTATAGTAGTCATCTTTAATGGCATCAACTAGTAAACTTGAAAGCAAAAAGATCAATGGCACTGTTGTCCTTGTGAAAAAGAGAGCTTTAGAGCTTGTTCCATCTGAAGTGGTTCAACAGCAAACTTATGAGATTCTTGGGGACAAGGTTATACTGCAGCTTATCTCTTCTGTTAATGGAGATTCAGGTGATTACTTTTTCCATTTTTCAAAATTTCCTTATTCTTCGCTGTGGTTATCCTTTTGTCAGTAGAAAATATAGTGAACGTTTTGTACTTTTCTTTAATTTTGTAAGATAGTGGTCTAAGGTGAGCTTAAATGTTTCGACATGGTCAGTGATGATTGTTGTTGTAGTAATGATGTAGTTTTTGTTCCTTCGTAAATTTTATATATACTAGTTATATTGTGGTCATCCTATTGGTCTTGCATTATATATGAATTTTTAACTCTTGAATAATGGGGAATTTTAAGTTGATTTTATTCTTGAATGGAAAGAAAATAAAGGGAAACTTGGGAATCCAACACACTTGAGAGATGAGAATGACGTAGGCGATGAATCAATGTTCAGTGTCACATTTGATTTGGACGAAGAATTTGGAGCTCCGGGAGCATTCATCATCAAGAACTTTAATCCTAGTGAGTTCTTTCTCAAGAAACTGACACTTGAAGTTGATGATCCAAGTCAGGGTGGCATCCATTTTGTATGCAATTCTTGGGTTTATCCAGCTGAAAAGTACAAATCGGACTGCATATTCTTTGTGAATCAGGTGAGCACTTTGATTTTCAAATAATATGTATATCCATACGACTATGCAGTTTATGATAGAGCACTTTGTTTACTTGATGCAGGCTTGGCTTCCAAGTGAAACTCCAGTAAAATTGCGCTGGTATAGGGAAGATGAATTGTTGAACTTGAGAGGAAATGGAATTGGAAAGCTTGAGGAGTGGGACAGGGTTTACGACTATGCTTATTACAATGACCTTGGAGATCCAGAAAAGGGTTCAAATTATGTAAGGCCAATCCTAGGAGGATCTACAAAGTATCCTTATCCGCGTAGAGGAAGAACCAGCAGACCACCAACAAAAACAGGTAACTCATTTCTCCATCACACTGATCTTTACTATAAGGCATGCCATTTTTCTGTATGTCTGATTTCCTCAATTTTGAGCAGATCCTAATTCTGAGAGTCGGCTCCCACTGCTAATGAGCTTTGGCATTTATGTTCCAAGGGATGAAAAATTTGCACCCTCAAAGATGACAGATTTTATTGGTATAGCACTTAAGGTCATCGTTCAGCTCCTTGTCCCCGAGCTCGAGTCTTTAGGAAACATCAACCTCAATGAGTTCAACAGCTTTGAAGATATTTTAAAAATTTATGGAGGAGGAATCAATCTTCCTGATGATGTTTTGCAGAGAAGTAGTACAGAGATGCTCAAGGAATTTATTCAAAGTTCTGGTCAGGAGTTTCTTAAGTATCCAATGCCACAGGTTATAAAAGGTACTTTTGAATGAAAGAGTAACAGTAGTCAATCCCCAAAGGGAATATTTCCTTTTTGCTTTGTGCTTTCTCATAGTTTTACATGGTTGCTACAGAGGATAAGTCAGCTTGGAGGACTGATGAGGAATTTGCAAGAGAGATGCTTGCTGGAATAAACCCTGTCTGCATTTGTGGCCTTAAAGTAAACTAATGTTATCTTTTCTTCCTCTAGAATTTCTAATCTTGTCTATATGAAAAGAAAGGAAAAAGGAACCAAACTTAAAGTATTCTTAGGTCCTAACTTTTTAACGAAATTCACATTATCTCTATCTTTCGTCATGTGAATGAATCTGAAGTTACTTATTTCTTTAGTTGAAAAATTATGAGCTGAAACTCTTTTTCTGCAGGAGTTTCCTCCGACTAGTAAGCTGGACCCCAAAGTCTATGGTAACCAAACTAGCAAAATAACCAGAGACCATATTCAAAATCATTTGGATGGACTCACTATAGAAGAGGTTCTATGAGTTGATTTTATAGTACTTCTGATTGCCTGTTTAACTAAATTGGACCTGTATCTGATAAATAGTTACCTTATTAGGCGACCAAAGCAAATCAGCTTTTCATATTGGATCATCATGACACATTAATGCCATATCTGAGGCAGATCAATATGACAAGTACAAAAATTTATGCCTCAAGAACTCTCCTCTTTCTACAAAAAGATGGGACTTTGAAGCCGCTAGGCATTGAACTAAGCTTGCCTCATCCTGATGGAGATCAGCATGGTTTCATTAGCAAAGTTTTTACACCACAGGAATATGGCACTGAGGCTTCGATATGGCAATTGGCAAAAGCTTATGTCGCAGTCAATGACTCTGGAGTTCATCAGCTAATCAGCCACTGGTGCTTAAACTTGAAAAATGTTTTTTTTTTAATGGACAATGATCATCAATTTAGTTTGTTTTCTTTTCAAGAACCTCTTTGAAAATCTGTTATTTTTCTCAGGTTACACACTCATGCCACAATAGAGCCAATTGTGATTGCGACAAACAGACAACTAAGTGTGCTTCATCCTATCTATAAGCTTCTGCATCCTCACTTTCGTGATACAATGCACATAAATGCCTTGGCTAGACAGACTCTACTTAATGCCGGAGGAATTCTTGAGCAAACAGTTTTCCCTACAAAATATGCCATGGAGATGACCTCAGCAGCTTACAAGGATTGGGTTTTTCCTGAGCAGGCCCTTCCTGCTGATCTTATCAAGAGGTAATTCACTACTTAAATCCACGCAATTTACTTAAAGGATTCGATGAGTACACAATGGAAAAAAGCTCCTTGAAATGCATTATTGATTTGTATTGTGCTGTAGAGGTGTGGCAATTGAGGATCCTGAATCAGAAAAAGGCGTCCGTCTTCTAATCCAGGACTATCCGTATGCTGTGGATGGGCTAGAAATATGGTCAGCTATCAAAAGTTGGGTTCAGGAGTATTGCACCATCTATTACAAAACAGATGACATGATTCAGAAGGACACTGAACTTCAGGCCTGGTGGAAGGAACTCCAAGAAGAGGGACACGGTGACAAGAAAGACGAGCCATGGTGGCCTAAAACGCAGACCCTCAAAGAACTAACTGACTCATGCACCATAATTATCTGGATTGCTTCTGCTCTTCATGCAGCCGTCAATTTTGGGCAGTATCCTTATGGTGGCTATCTACCAAACCGCCCTTCAATGAGCCGAAGGTTCATGCCTGAGCCAGGCAGTCCCGAGTATGAAGAGCTGAAGACGAACCCTGAAAAAGGATATCTGAATACAGTTACACCACAACTTCAGACTCTAATTGGAATTTCTGCTATAGAGATTTTGTCAACACATTCTTCAGATGAAATCTACCTTGGCCAAAGAGACACTCCTGAATGGACTAATGACAAAGAGCCATTACAAGCTTTAGAAAGATTTGGAAAGAAGCTAGCTGAAATTGAAGAAAAAATTATAAAGATGAACAATGACAAGAAATGGAAGAACAGGATGGGGCCTATTAAGATGCCATATACATTGCTTTATCCTATAAGTGAACCAGGACTTACTGGAAAAGGAATACCAAACAGTGTCTCTATATAAAGTTATCTTTACCATCATTTGGGTAAAAGACACAACTTTATTTGCACTAGACTTCAATAACACTCTTCCTAATTATCTAATTTGGAAGTTAAGACTAAAACTGCAACAGTTTGTAACTAATATTTGAATTATCTAGTTAACTTTGGAAAAATATTTCTTTTCTTTTCTATTATATTATATTATATATAAATAAAAGTTGGTACTGGATTTTCAACTCGATACATAAGAAAGAAATTTCAATCAACAAGCCCATACTGAAAGAAAGAGACTTAAAAAACTAAGCAAATTATAAGCTTTTGAAGTACAATTGGTCCTACTAAGACTAATTTATTCACTTCAACAAAAAAAAAGAAAACTACTACAATACATAATAGAGAGTAGATAGAGAGATCAATTCCATGTCAATTCACAATGGATTCAAACACGATTTAAAAACTCTTTCTGTTGCGTTTTATTCGTACAATTGTCTTTCAATACTTTTGAAAGCGGCATCTTCCAAAGAGTAGTAAGTATAGTCGTTGCAAGTGTTGAAAGTGGGAAAGAAAACTGCATTATCCACATTTACGTTCATGCCACAAACAACAACAGATGAGGCTTCGCTAGTGAAAAAAAGCCAATTTTTGACTTCATTTACTAATGTGACTATTAGGTTCCCTCTAAAGTGTAGTTCATAAACATGAACATCATGTTGTGGTGTGACAACCACGCAATGTAGCACATTTTGATCCTGTTGAACTAAAAACAAACGGTAATCACCAGAAATAGGAGGTGAATATAGTTCAAAAAGTTGATGGATAACCCAGTAAGGGGTTCCGTCTTTAAAGAAGCCAAATACAACAACATCACCGTGTTGGCCTATGACACAAAATTCTTCACCAAAGTAGACCGGACTAGAACCTGAAAGTAGGAAAGGCACATCATTGTCCCTTGTGATACTAGTCCATTCATCATCCCCTTGTCTCAAATATGAAATCCTAACTTGAAACAAGTTTAAGAAAGCTATACCAAAGATTACCCAGGCAGAAGAATTAGTTGGAGAAGCTGAGAATGACATAGAGTCACAGAAATAGTCGTCTGTTTTTTGTGGGAGATGGATTATTTGCTTCCCAGAAGGCAAAGGTGAAGGCGAAGGCTCAAGTAAGAAGAGAGACTTTCCCCTAGACACAAGAAGCCATCCATCTTTTGCATACCGAATTTCACACCCTACTAAATCGTTGTTGCTCATATAACATTTCAAATTTCTAAAGGGATTATAGAAGGTGCACGAACCATCCTTTTGGTTTAGAGATAGAAGCCACATGGAGTCTTGATCATAACAAGGAGCCGCATGATCAACCACTTTCCAATGTAATGGAGGAGCAACGGATCTCCATAATTTACACACCAAGCGGAAACTCATGTATGCTTCTTGAGAAAGTAGATAACGAGAAATTATCCTTTGAAGGTCTAGAGAAAGATGGATGCAAATGTTGCTGTCTACAGGCACATGCTTACTACCGTACTTGGAAGAGGATGGACGCCTTTCCAACTTGTTGCCTCCAGTACTAGTGTTATGTTGTTGAATTTTGGCCCTTCCTGACCTAAGTAAGTCAAAAGTTATGAACAATATACACAAACATTTACGGTACACGAAATTAAACAAGTATCTAGTTAATTACCTGGCTAATAGAGGAACTGAATTGTCAGGACTAAAGACACGAAATTGCTTAGTGGTTGACAATGTTTGATCGCCAATGTGGAAGGCAAATAAAGTGCGGTTATCATTATCATTGCACTGTGTGAAATAGACATGGTTTTTTTTCTTGAGTTAGAGATGAACAAGTCCGTCCAAATTGAATACTCTGTTGAATTGATTTGTTTCAAAGACGGAAGGTGATCCGAATTTTCGTTGAACTAGAAACAATTGGTCTTGCCACGAAACCAAGTTTTTGTGTCGATACATAGCAGTGGCATCTGTTGGTGCCCTGAATATGACAGGAGACAGACGAGTAGAAGTAGTTATTTCGGGGTTCATTTGTATTATGCCTAGTTTCCCCCCTTTGTGCATATTTTCTCACCGTTACGCGTCAACCAACATGCTATCATCATCAATAAGTGTTGAAAGTGTTACCTTTACCCACTTTTTATAATAAGGAGCAGCGCAAATTACACAATACGTCTCTTCCTTAAAGAATAGGGAGACGTTGCAAAAGTATTCATTGTCGTTGGGAAAATAATATTCATGTGTTGAAGGGGAAACAACACACTTGAGCAGCGTTGTTTTCCAGTCATCAAAGGAGGGAGCTTGATTTTGGTTTGGCATTTCAAGTGCCAAACAAAACAATCTATCCCGTCAATGTATGCCCTCCTTGTTAACATCAACTTGTTCCTTGGAAGTGTTTGATGACAATAGTTTTTTGTCCATCTTCTGTTCCAGGACAGATAACATTGATGAATACTTCATCTCCTCCATGATGATGTTTTATTCAGACTTTGAGTCGTAACAACCCCTCTTTATATAATGACTCAATTCATATACTAGTTGTTTCCTAGTACAACTAGTTTTAGGGAAACGTACCCAAAAATAAGGCACTTTTTCACTTTTGTTACGACTCCGACTACCTATTTACTTTGCCAAAAATAACGGTAGTTTCAATGAACTTTTTATTTTCCCAAAGGGCAGTTTTTTTCCTTTGCCAAAAATAATACGCTTTTTTTAGTACTGATTACTTTTTAACCCTTCAATAGCACCGGCAAAATTGAAAGAAAAAAAAAAAACAATTCTATATTTTGATTTTTTTAAGATAAAAATTATTTCAAGACATTTTTTTGGGCTAAAAAGACACTTAAAATGAGACGTGTGGAGTAGTCATTTGCTATATATATTAAAAAAAAAGGATGCAAAGAAAATTCATAAAGGCTGAAACCTACCTATGTGACTTTGAACAACTAGATTGTAAACAAATGTAAAAGAATTTTTTATTTTAATTTTGGTTCTTTGGTCACAGTGAGGATCTATTATTGGAACAAGTGTGGTAAATTTTCAAAATATTTTAGTACAACTAGCAGATTAGTTAAGTTTTGAAGAATTGAAGTGGTTGTTGGTTAGATCTAAGATTACTCAATGACAATATGAAACCAAATGAATGGTCGTCTCCCATGCTGCTGTATCCATGGAAAAAAAAATTGATACATGTTCTGGGAATCTTCACCCTAACATGGTAATAAATTTAAGAATGTAAGTTACGTAGATCGATATTGTAAATTAGTTTTATATTATCAATTAAATCTAGATTACTAATCACACTTCTCGTGGACGATTATCTATAGTTATCTTTTAAATGACCTGACAGCGAAATGTGAAGGAGTTAAACACTAAATTTAATAACCAGATATGAACTAAGGAAGGTTGATTAAAATTTATAACTTATAAAATTTTGTAAAGTCATTAGCTATTAGGCAGCCCATCCATTTTTTATAAAATGAGACAATCAAGTCAATGCCAAGAGTCTTTATAATTAATTGAAGAATCAGACTGTATGAACAAGTGAAGCTTCTTGTGCATAGGCATCAATGCTTCTCTTGCTTATAAATACAAGTGCTTACCTGTCTCATTTTCAGTATGAAAAGTTGGCTCACTTCTTTTACATAGTGAAACTTTTTCTGAGCAACAATGTATAGGAAGCTTTCAGATCAAAGCATGGATGAAAATGCCAGTAAAAAGGCAAGATATGAGGCTGGTGAAACCAAAACCATAAAGGGGACAGTTGTTTTGATGAAGAAGAACTTCTTGGATTTAACTGATGCCAAGGATGCTGTTGTTGACCAAATTGATGAGATTCTTGGACATAAGGTCTCTCTGCAGCTCATCAGTGCTGTTAACACTGACGTCGGTATGATATACTTTTCATCATTTTTTGAGTCGTATACACTGATAATATAAAGAATTTTTACATATTGGTGTATTTTAACCGGTTGTAACATGTAAGCCTTATTTTCAAGATACTAATCCCAATTTTAGATGACATGAGACACCGTAACATTTTTTTTTCTATTTTTTTTTTAGCTAACAAGGACAGGGGAAAGCTTGGAAAGCCAGCACATTTGGAAGGTTGGAAGATTTCAACTTTAACAGAAAGAGATGCTACATTCAGTGTCAACTTTGAATGGAATGAGGAGATTGGAGTCCCAGGGGCTTTCTTGATCAAGAACTCTCACCACAATGAATTCTATCTAAAAACTTTGACACTAGATGATGTTCCAGGCCATGGAAAAGTTTACTTTGTCTGCAATTCTTGGATCTACCACTCTGAGTACTATAAAAAAGACCGCGTTTTCTTTGCCAATCAGGTAATACTAAAGCTAGACATTCTCTTGTTCATTAGTACTATACAAATTGACTTTTCAAGTCCTCAGAGAAAGATATATCTGTTGGTGGCACATTTAACATATTACCTTCAATTTAAATTTAGTTCTCTGCTGAGTAAAAACCTTTGATTTCTTGTTGTAGACTTACCTTCCAAATGAAACACCAGCACCCTTACAGTATTATAGAGAAGAAGAACTGGAAAATCTGAGAGGAAATGGAACTGGGAAGCGTGAGGAATGGGACAGGGTCTACGACTATGATGTCTATAATGATTTAGGTGATCCTGAGAAGGGTGAAACACACGTTCGCAAGATTCTTGGAGGATCATCTGATTACCCTTATCCTCGTAGAGGAAGAACAGGCCGGCCACCTACAAAAATTGGTTAGAAGATCTCAAAGTTCAATCATCTGTCCAATTTTAATCATTGATAACAGCATGAATTTTTCACTTAAGGACATTCATTTCAAGAAGGGTGTTGTCTTCTATCTTTTCTTACAGATCCTAAAAGCGAAAGCCGGCTGCCATTAAGGAAAACCTTGGATATTTATGTGCCTAGAGATGAGAGGTTCAGCCCACTAAAGATGTCTGATTTTGCAGCAACTGGACTGAAATCAATATTTCAGTTCCTTGTCCCGGGGTTTTTAGCTCTTTTTAATAAAACACCTTTTGAGTTTGATTCATTTAAGGATATGTCGAAACTTTATGAAGGTGGAATCAAGTTGCCTAGCAAATCTTTCGTGGACAAAATACGAGACCACCTTCCATTGGAACTGCTAAAAGAACTGCTACGATCTGATGGTGATTACGCTTTTAAGTTCCCAATGCCACAAGTAATCAGAGGTAAGGACTAAAACAAAAGCACACTTTCGTTTGTTTTCTATAGAATCTAAATAAGCATATGGCAATGTGCATGTGTCATGGATATTACACTTTATTGAACTGGTACCAGACTTAGTTCATTGAAAAATTCTTCTCTTTGAAATGTTTGGAGGGCAGAGGATAAATCTGCATGGGGGACTGATGAAGAATTTGCAAGAGAAATGCTGGCTGGACTAAACCCTGTCGTTATATGTTGTCTCCAAGTACACTCATGATTTGCTTTTCTAAGTCATCCTTTGGTAGCCAACAGAATATTGTTTAGACATAAAATCACTAATCGACCTGTTAATTTTTCTGCTGACAGGAATTTCCTCCGACAAGCAAGCTAGATCCAACACTATTTGGTGATCAGTGGAGCACCATTTCTGAGGAACATGTAAAGCACAATCTAGATGGATTGACCATAGAGAAGGTAAGCATAGAAGGTTTTTCTTGAATTAGTTTTCTTCAGATATGTCGATTTTAATTGCTTGAACAAGGAAATATACAATGTAGGCAATCAAGGACAAGAGACTGTTTATTTTGGATCACCATGACAGCCTAATGCCATACTTGAAACGCATAAACACAACAACCACACAGACGTATGCCTCAAGAACATTGCTTTTCTTGAAAGAAGATGGATCCTTGAAGCCACTTGCTATTGAGTTGACTCGAGAGGATGAGCAGTCGAGAGTTGTTAGCAATGTATATACACCGGCAGAAACTGGTGCTGAAGCAACCATTTGGCAGCTTGCAAAAGCTTATGTCACAGTGAATGATTCTGGGTTTCACCAGCTTGTTTCTCATTGGTAAACTTTGTTACCATATAGTCCTCATCATTATGCAGTGCCTGAGTGTAAAATTTGTTAATTCATCAACAATTCACTCCTCTTTTTGACCACAGGTTGCACACTCATGCAGTAACTGAGCCATTTATCATAGCAACAAACAGACAATTAAGTGTTCTTCATCCAATTTATAAGCTTCTGCACCCTCACTTCCGCGACACAATGTACATTAATGCATTGGCCCGTCAACTGCTCATCAATGCTGATGGAATTCTTGAAATGACAGTTTTTCCAGGGAAGTTTTCTCTGGAAATGTCAGCTACCATTTACAAGGACTGGGTTTTCCCTCAGCAAGCTTTGCCTGCCGATCTCATCAAGAGGTACATCACATGCCTAAGTTCCAACTATCAAAAGAATATGAAAGAATAATCATTTATCTAAATTTCTAACTGACTTGAACTTCTTTTATTTTGTTTATGTTCAGAGGAATGGCTGTGGAGGACTCAAGCCAACCACATGGCATCAAACTAGTTATAGAGGACTATCCATATGCAGTAGACGGGCTCGAGATTTGGTCTGCAATCAACACATGGGTGAGAGACTACTGCAACTTCTATTACAAAACCGATGAAATGGTCAAGATAGACACAGAACTGCAGTCTTGGTGGAAAGAAGCACGGGAGAAGGGGCACGGAGACAAAAAGGAAGAACCATGGTGGCCTAAGATGCAGACTCGCGAAGAACTCATAGATTGTTGCACAATCATTATATGGATAGCTTCAGCACTTCATGCAGCAATAAATTTCGGGCAATATCCTTACGGAGGATACCCTCCAAACCGCCCCTCAATGAGCAGGAGGTTCATGCCTGAGCCTGAAACTTCAGAGTATGAAGAGCTTAAGTCCAACCCTGAAAAGGCTTTCTTGAAGACAATCACTCCTCTGCCACTAAGCATACTTGGCATTTCGTTGATAGAAGCATTGTCATTGCATACATCTGATGAAGTCTTCCTTGGAAAAAGAGCTCCTGAATGGACCACAGATGAAGAACCATTACAAGCATTTGTAAGATTTGGGAAGAAGCTAGAAGAAATTGAACAAAAGATCATTAAAATGAATGATGATCCAAACCTGAAGAACAGAGTTGGACCTGCCAATATTCCCTACACTTTGCTATGTCCTAGTAGTGAGCTTGGACTTACTGGCCGCGGAATTCCCAACAGTGTTTCAATATAATTCGTAGGTTCTATGGATTCAATTGAACTCATTGCTTTCGACTAGAACCATGTATACATATAATAAGATTACACTTAACTTCAGTCATTTTGTATTAGTCACAAACTACTGGGGAGAGGCATGTGTAGCAAACATGAATGTGATGTTTCTGTATTACTATTCAAATTCAAAAGATAAAAGAAGTATTCTCTGTTTTGGATATAGAAAGCTGCTGAAAATTAATTATTGAAGGAAATAAAAAATAACTAAAAAATATGATGTTTCTGTATAGCTATTCAAAAAATAAAAATAGACTTTTGAGTTTTGAAGAAGAAGAAATAACAAATAAGTAAAAAATAAGAATAATTTTTTTTTAAAAATAAGTGTGAAATGACATATAATTGCCTTTTTAGTCAAGCTATTATTTTCCATGTTATTTGGCACTGAGAAATTTTAGATAGAAAATAATGTAAATAGTAATTAGGAAATGACAATACCTCATAGTTTAAGTATTAAAGTTACAAAATATGGACAGTTTAGGGAATTTTTTAGGAATTAACTCTTATTTTTGCCGGATTCTTTTGGTTTGGTTAAATATGATCTTTTTTTTAATAGAGATTCTGAATTATATTCGAATTTTTGAATGATGTATTTTTTTCTTGTAGTAATTCATAATTTCAATATTGCTACTTAAGTTTAAGTTTAAAGGAGAAAATAGATAAAAATATGTTGTTTTTTTCTTTCTTCTTTCTTTATTCGATTTAAATTTTTCGTAAACATCTAATTTTACTTATTTCCGTACCGAAATATTTGACTCAATTTATTCATAAGAAATATTTAGTTTTATTTTCCCTTTTTCTTTCGTTTTTTAAACCAAATTCCTAAAAACACCAAATTTTGCACATTATCTTTCCAAAAAATTGATCCGCTTTATTAATTTTATTTTATTTATAGTTACCCTTTTTTTTAATTATTTTAATTTTCTTGTATTTATTTTTATGAAAATAATAAAGGTGTTTTCTTTCTGAAACATACAAGATAAAATCGCAAAAATATTTTGAGAAGCATCTTAACAGGCCGTATGATATTTTTGAAATTTTTAGCGCATGCATATTATTTTCAAATTATTATTTCTCTATTATATATATATATATATTTTAGAAGAAATTGAAAAAGAAGGAAGCATTTTCTCTCTTTAAAATTAGCCAATTTTCATTTTTTGGGAATATATATACACATTAAAGGGATAGAGTTGGGCCCGGATCTAACCGGCCCAAATCTTGTAAGGTAAGTTTCCAAAGTCGGGAAAAAAAAAAAGTTTTAACGCCTCTAATATAAAAGTGTAAAAGCGGCGCCAAACGGAACTGGTACCAATTCCAAAAGCAGATGAAGCAGAACCACCAAATTGAAGAAGAAAATGGCGGATTCTCAGACCGATTCGAAATTCTTCAGTGTTCGAATTGTTTCAATAGACTATTACATGACCGCTCCCCTTCCTGGTTTCGACATTTGTTACAGCAGTTTCCAAGGTTCTTGAATTTGACTACTCCGCTCGCTTGAATCGGGAGCACTTGTTTGCGATTGTTAATCTTTCTTTTTATGAACAGGTGGGAGAGTTAATGAAGTTCCTGTGATAAGAGTGTACGGTGCCACTCCTGGTGGCCAAAAGACCTGCTTGCACCTTCATGGAGTAAGCCCGAATTTTATATTCTTGACTTTCTTGGTATTTCTTGTTCTGAACATCTAGCGAGGGGAGAGACTTTATTTAGGGTTTCATGTATAAGTACAATTTAGACGTGCAAGATTGTGCCAATTGTAGTTAGTAAACTTGTTGCACAATGAAATATTGGAAAATAGGGTAAAGGGTAACCAATAGATCAATTTTCTGTATAGGGAGAAAGCATATGATATGGTTCCCAAGGATGAAGGATATCTACATAAAATAACTTCTGATAGGGAGAAAGCATATGATATGGTGCCCAAGAAAGAAGGGTATCTACACAAAAAACTTCTGATAGGGAGAAAGCATATGATATGGTGGCTGATTAATAAGAAATAATTTCGTACCAGGTATATAAGTTCCATGAATGATGCTTTGTTTAAATTAAAAAAAGTTAATAAATTCCACAATGGATATGTTCAAAAGAGTGATCCCAATGGCAAGAACAGTGAGAGGAGATAAAAGGAAGTTTCTCAGAACTATAATTCTGCACCAAGGATTCACATTGAACCTGTACTTGTTTACCCTAGTTATAGATTATTTAACCAATATAATACATGATGGGATTCCGTAATGCATGCTATTTGTATGAAAAAGTTCTATTTTGTTTTTCCAAATTTTAAGAAGTCAATATTTTATCTCACATATTCACTTTCTCTTAAACCCTACTTAAATTCAAACTAAGCCATTCTATGAAAAATGAAGTTATATCATTTTATTTTTTTGAACCTTTTCCACTTGCACAAAGAACAGTTTTGCTCTTAGACTGTACTCTTTTACTGTACACACCACAGAATACTGGTTTTATAATTGTATTTTAACATTTTGAATATGGTGAACATATGAGCAGTGAGACCTGGGATTGCTTTACATGTCTATCTGTACTGTTGCTGTCCCCTTTTGTTATTTTTTTTTTCCAGATTGTGAAGAGAAGACGGTTTGGTGCGTTTGTTCATGAATTCTTTTGGAAATATGTCTGTTTAGTTTCTATTGTCAGTAGTTTTTCCAAATAAGCTTTTCAATAAAGAAGAGTTTGAGGTTTTTTCATTGGAACATCTCTTACACGAAAAAAACACTCATGAATCTTTAAAAAAAGTAACAACTATTCAAACACACTTTTCTCCTAGTATTTTTTTCCAAAAGTCGCCCAAATGGGTTGACAGTATAATATGAGCTAGTCGGGTGTTTGGTTTTTTAATTATTTGGTGTTTTGACATAGTATAAAGGGGATATATATAGTCGTCTCCTCGCATTACCAATTGAGACTTGAGAGTCAATGGTGTATTTGGAGTTTGCTAAAAGTATAGGAGTTGTGTAAACATATGATATTTCATAGTGATTGGAATCTAGTGCTACATCGTAACATGAATGATATTTTAGCAACTCTTCTCAAATGTTTTAATGTTGATCAAGATATGCTTATTTAATAATATAAAAGAGGAGATTTATCTTTCCAACAAGATGCTTTAATTCTTTGAGTAGGATTGTAAGAAAGATCATATAATAAGGAGGGTGAATTGTTATCTGCTGTTGGCACTTCTTTTTTTTTTTAAAATTGCATGCTTAATCACAAAAAATTGTGGACATCGTAATTGAACAAGTTGACATGATTATACAGAATGTTTGCTCGACTCCCTGGCTGACCTAACATGCATCATGTTGCAGGCCCTGCCTTATTTCTATGTTCCATGCTCGGAGCTCTTCCTCCAATCAGATGAAAAAGGTAAATGCACCTTTTAATTTCTCTCTTTTTGGGGGGCCATGGTGTGTAGAGTTAGAGGAAGTTGAAGTGGTGTCTGTTTTTATCCAAAACTAATTAGTTATAAGATGGAGAAACTGTTTATTGACACCTTTAATTATAGTTAATCCAAAAGATTTATTTCAATTGGAAAAATACGTACAAGCTTTTTGAATGCCTTGAGTTATGTACTTTGATTGATTTTACCTAAGGTTTTTATTATATGAAACCGTGGGGTGCATTAGTAGTTCACGTTGTCTGCAGAACATAATAAGAACAAGTTAACTCAAAATTGGGCGGGCATAATAATTTTAGAAGCTTATTAGATAATTTGTTTTCTACTAAAGTTGATGTTTCACTCTGTTTCCTCTATATAATTATCTGGATTCAAATCGGTTAGGGAGCGAATGCACGAATGCTCTAGCTCTAGCTCTTGCTCTTGAGAAGGTCCTCAAGGTAAGTCTGATCTGAGTGGAGTATCCTGTACGCATCTGATTTTACAGGTGACACTTTTCTGCAAATTGCTGATTCAAATTATGCATGGACTTGTCTTAAAATTTCTTTCAGCTTAAAGGCAATGCTGGTTCCAAACGTCAACATGTCCATGGCTGCAGCCTTGTACGAGCAAGGAAGTTTTATGGTTATCATTCTTCAGAGGAACTGTTTTTGAAGATCTATGTGTATCCTACATTACCTAATGTGGTGCTTTTTGCTGCGAATTAATATAATTAGGTAGTAAACTGGCATAGTAAATTCAAAAATAGACACGGTCAGGTGGTCCCTGCCTCTTTATTTCTCAATCCTTGAGGTTTGTTAAATATCTGCCTGGCCTGAATAGTCATTCTTCCCTCTTAGGAATGAAACTTCTTATTCTTTTAGGATATTGAGGGTAGAATTATTTGTAGTTTTCTTATACTCTCTCCATCCCATTTTAATGTGCTGGGTTGGTCTTCGCTAAGTTTTAAGTGTAACATGCTGGAGTGATTATTGTATTGAGTCTGGTAGAGGAGAGTTTGAGTGTGAAACATTTATGAGTTGGTTGAGGATATGGAACTCTAAATCTGAAGTAATATAAAGTAGGATTACTTCATATTAGTTTGAAATATTGGAGGCAGAAAAAACTCCCTTTGTAGGAAAGAGGTCATATTCTGAGATTAGGGGTGGCAAAAACCCGCCCAACCCGTTTAAGTTTGGGCGAGTTGTTGACCCGCTTATTCATTACCTCAACGCATTTCAACCCATCAAAAATAGGTTGATATGTAACCCGAATTGGCTCATGAGAGATCTTGTCAAAATATTTTTAAAAAACTTTTTTTTTAATTTGATATGTTATATATAGTCATAATAAAGAAAAAAATAATTTTATTAGGTGTACTAAAATAGTTTAAAAGAACAAATAAAACAATTAAGCTTAGTAAAATTTGGGAATAGACAAAGTTACCAATTTCAAAAAAAAATTGGGTTAGGTTGGGTCTGGGCTTGACCCGTTATATAACCCATTGCCTAACCCGTTTGACCCAAGCAATTTTGGGTTGTGTTGGGTCTTGACCCGATTGTTGTCTTAACCCATTATGACCCGCCCAAATTTGACCCAACCCGCCCAATTACCACCCCTATCTGAGATGCACCTATGGAAAAAGCAGGGTAAATCAAATAAGATGTATTATATTTACTTGAGAAACTATTTGGTGTTGTGCTCATATCTCATATTATTTTGAGTTTTGCCTAGGAGTTCCTTGACAGAAATATAAGCTATCATCCACAAGACGTTTCACGCGCTGCCAATCTTCTTCTGGTACGTGTAACGAATTCTTATTACTCTAGGTATTTTGGTCAAACATAACAGAGGAAGTAGTTGTTTGTTTTAAAAAAATTTCCTAACATCATGCTGTTGTGAATTGTGATTGTACTACTTAGAAATCTAGGCAAGATATATTTTCATGATAAGGTGCATATTAGTTGTTATAATGCAACTCCATGAAAGTATTTAAGATGCTTATTAGGTCTATGCAATTTGGTTTTTTCAGGAAGGGGGGGGGGGGTTGTACAACGTCTGTAATCTTCTAGATTAAGCAAACATAAGTGTTTTGGAATTGTTTTGCCTATATCTCTGTTTCTTTTCTCTTATGTGCTATAAAATTTCAATGAGTTTGTTGAACTGCATTGTAACTGAACTTGGTGAATGAATAGCCTTCACGATACATCTTTAAATTAAATTATCAAACTATTTTTAGCTATTGCATGTTTTATTCACAGTTAACTAGAGTTTGCCTCTTCTTCTTCTTCTTCTTATTTTTTTTTTTTTGCACACTGTGGTGCTTGGACTACACATTAGCCATTCCTTGGTAAATTAGAATGTGATATATCTGCTATCTTAATGTTGCAACTGGCGAAGAAGCACCTGTCTCCTTGACACTGAAGTTTCTTTCACTGCCTTTAATATCTTAGGAATTGAAGGATGGACAATCATTTTATTTTTTCCTGTTATCATTACAATTTTCTGTTCCTTCTATACAGGGAGGCGCAGTACTGGATAAGTCGTTACAGCCCCACGAATCTCATATACCTTTCCTTCTTCAATTTCTGGTAACCACTTTTTAATTCATGGATAGTAAACTCTTGTATGACATACTAAAGTGATAAGGGGTTAAAAGTTCTCCAGGGACAGGGGGATGTTGTATCTCAAGCATATATAGAAGTTTAGAAGTACTTAAAAGGCAAATAGATATGTTATAAAAATTTTATTTGGGAATACATTTATACATACCAATATTAGCAGCAAGTACATCTAGTGATGATTACCTCTGCATTTAAGCAATTGCCTTTTTATTTGGCCCTCCTTTGTGAATATTATAAGCTTTATTCTCTTATAGTAATTCTTTTGTCCTGGTAAGTGGAGAGGTCCACGTATCAGATCTCAAACCGAAGGGGCATGTTTCACCTGTCATTTTTGTTTCTATTCTCAACCACTGATTCTTAAGTTCAGAAATCTAGAGTGATTACTCAAAACTAAGAAAGAGAAACTATAAATCTATTGTTAATTTTGAATAAATTAAGTTACTCAAAGCTAAGAAAGCAATTCTGTGTTAGTTAATTCTCTGAGAACTGGTTTGCCGGCTTCTACATGGACAATTCTGTGTAGTTGATCCCTTGATATGTCTTCTGATTGAACCTTATTGAGAAATGATTAGTATGTTTGGTTGTTTTTGTATGGTTTATTATTTCTTATTATCAAAACTTGAATAGAATAATTTTGTTGATCTCTCTTTTTCTTTTCTCTTTTTCTTTATTCTGTTAGATTTCGTGGTAATTTAAAATTTTGATAAAATATATGCTGCTGTTTACTTGTCTCGCATATCATGACAGTTTACATTTTTGATTCTTTTCCGGGTAGACTCTCATAGTTAATAACTGGTGATGTTGGACATGCGCTTAAGGGTGAAGATATGATATCTTAGTTTCTAAATTTCTTCTTAGGTGAATATCATATACCATCTTCACAAGTGCATTATAAATGCTGCCTTAGTTTCTAATAAAATTTGAGATTCTTGCTTAATTCTCTCTGGCTTACTTATAAAAATGTTCTTTTACCCTTCATGCATAAACGTTCAGGTTGACTATAATTTGTATGGGATGGGCCATCTACATGTATCTAAGATGAAGTTCCGCAATCCAATTCCAGATACTTTCTCCCCAAGGAAGGCCAACTGCGTTGACAGAAGAAGACCTTCTGATATGTCCACTTCCACGACTGCAGAGTTTCAGGTAAAAGGGCTTTCACACTATAGAAGATATGTTTGCTGTTAGTTTAATACGTGCTACAGTTATGGAATATAATATTGGTTTCTTCTCTTAGGTTGATTTAGATGGTGAGTCTTGTTTCAATATGCCAATTTGGATATCTTCTACCATTCCGGACAATTGGGTGTGGAAATTCTCTAGTCAGGCTGATCCTTCAACAGACCCAGATATCCCTAACATTAAGCGACAAAGTATCTCTGAACTTGAAGGAGATGCTAGTGTTGATGGTTGGTTGGTTTTTATGACTTGACAGACAACTTGTATGTGCTTACACTTCGATGAAATTTCTTAATTCGGTGTATGATTATGCAGCAATTATGAATCAGCAGTTGATATCCTATATGTCGCTTTCACAAACCGGTTCCCAAGAGAAAATGGTTCAGTCACTCATACCGATTTGGGAGGTTTGTTAATAACCAAGTTTATTTCTGGCCCATTCTTTTTTTCTAATCACTTTGGTTTATTTTATATGCACTTTCTTGTATCAGGAGGAGTTTGCAAGGAATGGGGTGCATGAAGTGGGCTTGCCTCCTGATCCTGGTAAACCACTTCGAGATGATGTCTTGAGAACACTTTCACATTGGATTGGATATGAAGAGATCCTAATGGAATTAAGCAATGATGTGAAGGTTTCTTCTGATATGCTGCAGTCAATCAACTTATCAATGAATGATGGGAACATCGCCAATATTGGACATTGTGGCTCTGTAAATAGTATACGGGAACCTTCCAGATGCCCAGAAGAAGGATTATTTCAAGATCATGTTTTGGAAAAAAGGGTGGGAACTGATGCATGTCCCAAACAATTGTTAGCTGATCAATTGGAAGCAACTGTTTCCATGGTAGCCTCACAAGATGTGAAGGTAAATTAGGCCCCTGGTTGTTGACTCGGTCACTCTGTGCAACATTGCTGTTGTTTCAGGTGCTGTTACTTTGTTTACTAGGGCTCATGCTTTGCTTGGATGTGATCTCTGGTTGGACATCCTGAGTATTTGTTGCTTTCTATTTTTTGCGTTACATTTCTTTAATCTTCCAAGTAGTCAATCCTTAATTTTCCAGAATCCATTTCCGATTCATATTGTTTGCAATGTAGGCTTCAGATCAGGACGCCTTAAGACTTCTAAATTGGCTTGCATCTTCTCAAGCTGCAGAAGACATAAACTCTGATGATGACCTTGCTCGGGAAACCATTTTGAGCCCTTTAATGCCAGCAACAACTATTGATACGGTGTTGGAGAAGGCAAATGTAGCCTACGAGAATGAATCTCAGCAAGAGTGTGAGGACATTCTTGATTCTGTTCACGATTGTTATTTTGAAGAATTAGACAGAAAGACTTCTGAGTCCATCAGCAACGATCATTCATGCAGAAGTTCATCGAGTATGATGATTCCTCAGCTGGATGGCTCTAATGATGATCCAAGCCCCATTTCTTTTGTTAATGAGTCATCTGAAACACAAAAAAAAAACGGGACATCTTCCCAAGCAGATTCTGGGAATAAGGCTACTTTAGTTACTAGCAATAAACACAAAAAGAAAAAAACAGGATGGTGCTCTTTACCAATTGCTTTGGGTCAGAATCTGAATGATTCACATCCAAATCCAGTTAACACACCTAGCAGTCACATTTGTGACGAAAGAGATGGCAGAGGAACTTCTTCTCACATGAATTTTAACAAATACTCTAATTTTCTAACGAGAAGTTCGAAAGAACCTGCTAATTGTGAAGTGGAATCTGGTATGATAGTTGAATGCTCTACACGTGATTTGATGAGGGTCAAAAGATCTTATCAGGCTGAGCCTTCTGAATATGGAAATCAGGTAAAAAAGGTACAACTTGGTGCAAAAGGAAAAGAAGATTCTTCTCTTAATTCAGAATCCATTCATGATGAGAAAGAGAAAATGCCTCATGATTTCTTGATATCTCGATCAGCGATCACGGATCAGCCAAGAGAATGTCATGAGAGGAACTCATGTCTTGCACTTCAGTTGCAGGTTGAGCCTGGTGACATCAAAGCTGACAAATCAAATAGTCCTCCTTATCATAAGTTGCCACTTCTATCCAGCTCTATGCAGAAAAATGCATCAAAAGATAAAGTGTTTCTTTCTTCTGAAGGACAACATGTTGAGGTTGGTAGCAGAGCATCTGCAGGTTTGCAGAGTTATGGAACCAGTGGTGCATCGACATCACAAGGGACTAAAGATCTATTCCAGCTTCCTGATGTTGAGAATCAAAAATCTGCCGTTTACATGGGAAGCCGTGGATGCTGTAGTTGCGAAATTGTTGACAGCTGTGTGATATGTACAAAAATTTCAAATCCTGATCTTTGTACTTCTAGAGTTGCTCCATATTCTCGGTTCACATCTGAAACTGAAGAAAAATTTCCTGGTTGTGGGAAATTGCTGCAAAAGAATGCTGTAGGTTTAAGTCAATCTCCTGCTAGTCCTAGTCGTTCAATATCTACAGTAATCGATGTATCTGGTGATGTTCTGGAACTTAAAGGCATGACCTTCATCAAGAAACCTCCTAAGGTGGAGTTCACAGATGAACCTAGACGCAATGCTCAGTCTGCATGTGGTACCCCTAGTTACCATGTCAACAAGAAAAATAAAACAAGGACATGTGCTCAGGATAGAGGTTTAGATGAATGTCCCCCTTTCTTTGAGAGGAATTGCCTTGTAGGAGAAAAGATTTCCAGTGCTAATTGTGGAACAAGCAACTATGTTCCTTGTCAAGACAATTTGTTGGGTGTACCCGTTCACTATCAAAATGATGGATCTTATTTATACATGTTGACTCCTGTATATTCACCACCACGAAGTGAAAGTGTTCGACGATGGCTGTCACTTGATTGTGCAGATTCTTCTAAATTGGATGTGGTTTCAGGCCCACCAGTGTACCCATCAACAAAGGTTTGCTCTGATGATATAGCAGAATCACAGGATTCTCAATCCACCTTTTGTGATCAGCCTTTGATGGATTCTGCTTCTGCTTCAGAACCAAATCCAAATCAGCTTCAAGCTAACAAAAAATGTCAGGAAAGCAATAGTGTACAAATGAATCCTGTTGTCCCTGATGCAAGAATAAAACAAGATGAAGAAATTATTTTGAAATGTGAACCATCAATGCGTGGATCTCAAGATCTCTCCCAGATATCTGGTCCTGATAGAAAATCAAGGCTAACTCCCTTAAGTCAAACTGGCTTTCGAGACCCCGCTAGTATTGGTTGTGGACAGCAGTTAACAATATTGAGCATAGAGGTCCAAGCAGAATCCAGGGGTGATCTGAGACCTGATCCTCGGTTTGATGCCGTAAGAATTATTGTTCTTGTTTTTCAGGAAGATGATGATTTTAGATCTGATACTCATGTACTTTTGCATTGCAATGGTGAATCAGTTCAAAGAGACCTTGATGGAGTATCTGAATGTAAAGTTTTAACTTTCATTGAAGAGAGGCAAGCATTTTTTCATTTCATAAAGATGATTAATTCTTTTGACCCAGACATATTTATGGGCTGGGATATTCAAGGTGGTTCCCTTGGTTTTCTTGCTGAACGGGCTGCATACCTTGGCATTGGTTTGCTTAACAAAATATCTCGCACTCCATCTGAGGGCAACATAGCGTCTAGAGACTCTGAAGGAGGAAAACTAAGTGATATTTTCTCTGAAGCTGTTGCTGCTGACCCAATCTTTCATGAAGATGCTGCTATAATAGATGATGAATGGGGCAGAACTCACGCCAGTGGCGTCCATGTAGGGGGTAGAATTGTCCTTAACATTTGGCGACTGATGCGTGGTGAAGTGAAGCTGAACTTGTACACACTTGAGGCCGTGGCTGAAGCCGTGCTGAGACGAAAATTTCCATATATTCCTAACAAGGTATTGACAAATTGGTTTTTAAGTGGTCCTGGATGTGCAAGATACAGATGTATAGAATACATTTTAGAGAGGACAAAGCTGAACCTTCAAATCATGAATCAACTTGATGTGGTAAATCGAACATCAGAGCTTGCACGGATTTTTGGCATCGACTTCTTTTCAGTTCTCTCTCGGGGTTCACAGTACCGTGTTGAATCAATGTTTCTGAGGTTGGCTCATGCACAGAATTATGTTGCCATTTCTCCTGGAAACCAACAAGTTGCTTCTCAACCTGCCATGGAATGTATACCCCTTGTCATGGAACCAAAATCTGGATTTTATGCAGACCCTGTTGTCGTTTTGGATTTTCAGTCACTTTATCCATCAATGATAATTGCATATAACCTCTGCTTCTGTACTTGCCTTGGTAAAGTTACTTCTACGAAAGCTAATATCCTCGGTGTTAGTTCATATTCACCTGATAAAAATGTGATGCATAATTTAAAGGACGAAATATTGCTCACTCCAAATGGTGTTATGTATATGCCTCCCAGGGTCCGGAAGGGGGTATTACCTCGCTTGTTGGAAGAAATTTTAGATACTAGGATTATGGTTAAAACAGCAATGAAGAAATTGGCTCCTGGACAGCAAGTTCTTCACCGGATATTTAATGTTAGGCAACTTGCTTTGAAGCTAATAGCAAATGTGACCTATGGGTATACAGCTGCTGGATTTAGTGGGCGCATGCCCTGTGCTGAGCTCGCTGACAGTATTGTCCAGTGTGCCCGTAGAACATTGGAAAGTGCTATTTCATTTGTTAACACAAATCACAGGTGGAATGCTAAAGTTATTTATGGTGATACGGACAGGTATTAGGTTATGCTGACTATCTAATTGAAATGCTTGCCATGTTTTAAAATCTCAACAATCAGTAATTAATATTTAATGCTTGCATAGTTGCATTGATCTTGAAATGCCACATGGTTTTGAGTTATATGAAATAGCTAGGAGGTGTAATGTAATGGAAAATAATTAGTGTTATTGAAACATTTTATGATGATGAAATGAGTTTATTCATGCACTTGTTGGACTTGTCGATTCTTTTTTATTCCAATCAGTCTAGTATGAAGTCTAATAATTTATTTTCATGCTCCTCTTGTTTCTCTCCCTCTTCTGTGGCTTCCGACTTTGCACGTTGTGTGTCTGATTGAGTTGGGGCATTGTTATCTGTAATATCTTACATTTTTATGATGAATAAGGAATGGTTGTGGCATCGGTGACTACACTAGGACTGCCAAATATTTTTAAAATGTCTGTGGGACATAATCAAGTTCTCACTAACATGTTTTGATTGCATCGTATGAGATATTTCTCATTTCAGCAACCATCTGATCTTGTCTGTGAATGCTAGTGGAAATTGGTGGTTTATCTTTGGCTATAAAGTAGTTTTTCAAGTGTCCATGTTTATAACAAAATCAAGTTCTCAGTAGTCAGTAGCATGTTTTGACTGGATCATATGAGATATTTCTAAGTTAAGAAACATTTATTTTGTCAGTAAATGCTTTGGGAGATGCAATCACAGAGAGATGTTGACTAGAAGTTCAGAAACCAGCTTTGTTGATTCGTTGGTCAAATCAAAATGTAGTTTATTTTTATTGCAGTATGAAGCATTTAGAGCTTTGTTAGTGTTAAGTTATGCCACGTAGTTTCACCTGTAATGAACCCAAATACTATCTCATTAGAAATGGAAAAACCATGGATTCATTCATCAGACTTGATGTGTTGCCTTTGATAATTTAGAGTTCATTTCTCTCATCATTTAGAGCTTTGTTAGTGTTAAGTTATTTTTTCTTTGTAGCATGTCTTTTCTCCTTAAAGGACACATGATAAACAAGCTTCCAACCATGCCACGAAGTTGCACCTGTAATGAACCCAAATACTATCTCATTAGAAATGGAAAAATCATGGATTCATTCATCAGACTTGATGTGTTGCCTTTGATAATTTAGAGTTTATTTCTCTCATCATTGAGTTGTTCTCATGCTTCAAGGTTAATCCATGCTTTTGTTTTCGTAGTATGTTTGTACTCCTCGAAGGACGGTCTGTTGAAGAAGCTTTTCGAATTGGTCATGAAATTGCATCAGAAGTAACTGCAATGAACCCAAAGCCAGTCACTTTAAAGATGGAAAAGGTTTACCATTCGTGCTTCCTCCTTACTAAGAAACGATATGTTGGTTATAGTTACGAGAACGTTGGCCAAAGCAAACCAGTGTTTGATGCTAAAGGTATTGAGACAGTACGAAGAGATACATGTGGGGCTGTGTCCAAGATAATGGAACGCTCTTTAAGAGTCTTTTTTGAATATAGGGATATTGAGAAGGTAATTTTCATGTGTACCGACCTATGTCGCTTCCTTTAGTGTTATTAAATTCTTTGAATATTTAAAATCAACAAACTTAGAACATGCTTGACTATGCGGGCTCAATAGCGAATTCTGACATGTCACGACATGTTTGTCTATGCATGATTGTACACACTTTTCAGGCATTTTACAAACCATCTTCTTTGCACAAAGCCTATCTAAGCATGGAAAATTTCCCGACTAGTAAATTGCATTAACACAGTATTGATAGGCAAAATAAACAGTCTTGAGTTGATGTTAAGCAACAATTACTGGTAGACTAATGACTGGTTTCTATCTAATCTGGTCTAGAACCAGCGGCTATTCGACTTTAAGCAGTCTTTTTATTAAGTGTATACGCATGTGATGTGGTTGCTGAATATTTATCTTCAGTTCCTATTAATCTGTCATCCTAACCGTAGCATCACATTCTTTTAGCCTTCTAGAACATGAAGTATAACTTACATTGATTGCCAAGTCTTGAAGGAAACCCCTTTGGAAGCTATTTTATAGGAGTCCTCCAGATGAAACATCGCTAACCTTCATGCACCTTTTCCAATTGGGGATGGGGATGATTCGTATTGCTGACCTAACTAGTTTGGATTGAGATGCAGTTGATCTTACTTATCTGTTTGGTGACTGTTGTTTGTGAATCCTAAGTTCGGAATCTCTAGATCACCAATAATAGGAAGCAGCACAGCAGCTCCAGCTAGTTCAATTTAAAGTAGTAAATTTACTAGATACTCATTTTCTGATTGGGTTGAAACAGTTATTGTCACTGCCATCAGGTTGATGTGTATGTTCATGGGAATTCCAAACTATGTAGTATCTGTTACCAAAGTTCTTTTTATTTGTGCACAGGTGAAATCTTACCTGGTGCGTCAGTGGAAAAAGATTATATCAGGCAGAGTATCTCTTCAGGATTTTGTGTTTGCAAAAGAGGTACGGTTAGGCACCTATTCTGCACAGGCTTCTTCACTTCCACCAGCAGCAATTGTTGCCACTAAAGCAATGAGAGTTGACCCTAGGGCAGAACCTCGGTATGCAGAGCGAGTGCCTTATGTTGTGGTTCACGGTGAACCGGGTGCCAGGCTGGCTGATGTCGTGGTAGATCCCTTGGATGTTCTTTCAATTGATTCACCTTACAGGTTAAATGACATATATTACATCAAGAAACAGATAATCCCAGCTCTGCAACGAGTATTTGGGCTCGTTCAAGCTGACTTGAATCAATGGTTTTCAGATATGCCTCGTCCAGAGCGGGAGGCTGCCGGTAAACGTCACCGATTTACTGCAAATGCGCACAGAACTAGGATTGATTATTACTATCTGTCAAAACATTGTATCATATGTGGAGAACTGATCCAGGCATCTAGTTACGTCTGTCAAAACTGCTCCAGAAATGAAGCTGTAGTAGCTGCTGCTTTAACAGGAAGAACTTCAGTATTGGAAAGAAACATCCAACACCTTGCTGCTGTGAGCACTTTTAACTTGTCAAGTTTTATTCTTTTATATTCTCTTTATAAAATTGATATTGGTAGATGTTAATTTCAATCAAAAAGCAAAGTCAGGGTTGATGATGATCCTTCTTCCCCCTACCTGCTAATTGAGCTTCTCTTTCTTCTCTTTAGAGCCACAATAATGATCCACTTGACAGAACACAATTGGTCCTGAGAAATTTCCCCCTTGGCTACACATACACTTTTCCTGCATCCTAGATACTCCAATATCGTTTTACACCTAATAGCATGTTATCTGTGATATGCATGCTTACGATTATTACTTCCTTCTAGATATGTCGGCACTGTGGAGGAGGAGATTGGCTCATAGAAAGTGGGGTGAAATGCACGTCTCTCGCATGTTCTGTTTTCTACGAAAGGAGGAAAATCCAGAAAGAACTGCAATCTCTCTCTGCTGTTGCTACAGAAGCAGGTTTTTATCCCAGGTGTGCAGTGGAATGGTTCTAACTGACGCCTCATCTGCGTCAAAGAGGTAGAGTGTTAAAAGGGTATTTAGATATCTAAAGAACAATGTCTATACATATGTTGTACAACATTCTATGAGTCTATTGTAAATATACATGTATGTGCTCCCCTAGTAGATCTTCCAATAATCCTGTAAAATAAATTAAGCCTTGTTATACTATCTGATTTTCATATTTAGTAATGGAAAGTGTAACCCAAATGTAGTAAAGAAATATTTTATTTTTTGACACAGAAAAAAAATTGTTCTTGTGTGATGGTAAGTTGATTTGTGTGGAAATAAATTATATGGAAGTCTTCTCCTATGATGGCGAATTGATATTCCAAAATCCCTTTCTGCTGTAATCTGTATCATATGATTATCATCGGATAATATTCTCAAGCATGAAGTCTTTGCCACTGTATATATACTAGTATAAATAATGGTGTAAAAAATTTCCGTATTATACATCAAACCGTTGCAATTTACTGTAGTTTGTGGTTGAAATGAATTGTCAATTCTAAAATTTAATAAACCATTTAGCATCAAATTTGAGTTTATACAGGGATATATAGTAATAAAAAGTCGGGAAAAAAGAAGAAGCAATCTCTAGCATCACATTCAAATTTAAAGGGGCCTTTTGAAACTCAAACAGAATCATATTTAATAAAAAAACAAAAGAAAAAAATACTTATATTTTCTATATCAACTATCAACAAATAAAACATTCCAAGTTGGAAACTCCCGGTGGAGGTAAAAGAAATTTTATATTTTGAAAACAAAGGACTAATACCCCTATGGCCCTATATTTAGTTATTTGGTAAGAAAGCAATCTCTAGAAAAAAAATTCTCAATCTCTCCTCAATATTTTTGTTTAGACACTCAAATTAAGTCATGTTTAATTTGAATATTTTAGCTTGTGATATAATAATATGTTCCAATTAGATACTTTCAGTTATTTTTTTATGTGTGTTTATCATTGGTTTACAAGGTAGTTAAGTTAACGATATAAAATATGTCATTTTCTTTAATTATACAATTTACCTCAGTAAGTCATAAAATCCTAGACATTTTCTACTTGAGGTTGACGTGTATAATTAAAAGAGATAGACATATTTTATATTGTTAACGTAACTATCTAATAGATAAATGAAAAATACGTATAAAAGTTTTTTAAAATTTTGAACACTTTATTAAGAATTAAGATGTTTAATTAAAACATGACTAAGTTCGAACGTCTAAATAAATATCTTGATAAATTTAAGGCAATAACTATGTATTAAAATTCTCTTTATAATTTTAGTTATAACATAATTTGTATTTGTATATGAAGATTTTGTAAAATGGGAAAACGAATATGAATGGTAAAATATTTCACAGAAACTGATATTTGAATATTACAAGTTAATCAAAAGTAAAACAATATTCTATTCACTTGCAAGGGTTTAAGGTTTTCACCCTCCAATGGCAGTGAGGGTTTAGCAATTCTCCTTCTTCCTTTCTCCATACTCTCAATCTACACAACCATGGCTCTTTCTCTTCTTCTCCTCAGACGCTTATCTTCCTGTAGAACAAAACCCTATCTTTTCACCCTTTCGCAAACGAAAACCTTCTCTTCTTTTTCACCTTCAGATAAGCCTTCTTCTTTATCAGCTCGCATGAGCTTCGTATTCGACCAAATCGATGCTATTGAGAAAGAGCGGTCTGAGAAGGACCAAACCCTTCAACGAATTCGGGCCTGGCGTGAATCCAAAAAGGGGAATCAAACCCAAACCCAAAACCAAGACCCGGTTGGGTCAAGTTCGGGTTTTCCTGATGAGGGGTCATCGGAAATGGAGTTGGAATCGAGAAAGAATGATGGGTTTGAAGGTGGTGGTGGGTTGATGAGTAAGAAGGTGGAATTGGTGCATCCGTGGCCCGAGTGGATCGAGTTAATGGAGCGTTTGGTTCAGCAGAATTACTTTGATCACAAGAGAAAAGATGAGGATAAAATGATTGAGAATTTGGGGTTCAATTTAACTGGTGTCGCTGAAGATGAGGGTTTTGATTTTACCAGGGATTGGAAGACTGTTCAGACTGCTGTTCTCAATTTTGGCAAAGATCGTTTCGATATATTAAGGTCTGTTTTTCGATAAAGAACGCATTTTTAACCATTTATTGTTCCTTTTTGCTTTCTGGGATTGAACTTTTAACCATCAGATGAATTCAATTGAGCCGCATTGTACTCATTGCTCAAGTATTTAGCTGGGCAATACTTGTCAAGCTTAGAAATGATGGTGTTCATTTTATCCCCCGTAATTCACGTTTACTTTAGGTAGCTATGTTAGTAACTTAATTGACTCTCACTATTGAGTAGTTCTTGCTTTCTTCTTATATGACTATACTGTGAGAAGTACTCCTAAGTTTTGATAGATGAATGAGATCCATAGTTGCAAAAAATGAAATTAGGTAACAACCTGAGAGCCTAGTTAATTAACTTGTGCAGTTTTCACTGTTCCTTTTCTTTTTAAATTTTTAATTATACATAGCGGGAAGGGGAGGGGGAAATGGTGGAGGGGATTACTAGATGGGGAACAAATTCTTTACATACTGGAGGTTTAGGCAGCCACGCAGTGAGTTTGCACTGTTCTTTCAAAAGCATTGCTGATAATTAGATTGTTTTGATTATTGAGTCGGAAGCCATAGATTTCCATTTGATTAACCTCACCTTTTGTATGCCCCTCCCTACGGTTTAACTTGGAAGGAATTGAGCTGTTTGTTAAAGGACAATTAAAGTGTGCCATAACATTCTAGTGACAAACAATAACTCTTGATGCATAGGGTGATCAATTGATTTCAGGTCATTGTCAAGACAGGATCTCCAAATTTTGGTTGGTTATGGATGCCCTAGTACAGACAAGAAGGTGGTTTTTTCTTCCAAGTTAATGAGGAAACACGTCCATCTGGACGAAGGGGATGTAAGTTTGGATTCTTTGTTGTACATATGTATTGCATGCCTTATTAGAAGTCCCGTTATTGATTCTTTACGAAATGTTGTTTCTCATTCCCATTTCTTGTATTTACTTCTAGTTTTGGCTCAATTTATTTTCTTGATAAATGTGAAGTCTTGACGAGATTTGCCATGTGATGGAGGAAGTTCACAGTTCTTGTCATTTCGTGCATTTTCTGAAAAGCATTGTCTATTTTAATCTTCTTGTTCTCAAAATGCATTAAGATCTCCTGTTAGTGACTTTGCTTTCAGAAAAGGATAAACTTTAAACTTAGCAGCACAAGATTTTGATATAGAATGTTAAAATTCTATAGTTTTTCTGTGTTAACTTTTTAATATGGGAATATTCTGTGTACAAGCAATATATCAAAAAGTAGAGAACCTACATGAAAAATTGTTCCTTGAGAAATAGTACTCAATATGGAAAATAGGAACCTCATGGTGGTGCACCAAAATGAAACTAAAAACAAGAGGTTATTCCCCAATGTGAAAGTTATTTTCTGCTCCACCAAAGGCTCTTTATTAACTAAATAAAAATTGTTCATTTTGTAGCAGATTATGCTTTTATATGAGGCCGTTACTCAATTCAACAATGTATTAGCTTAAGATCTAAAGAAAAATCAAGTTCTTCACCTGATTCACATATAAAGATGGTTTCAGATTAGCTGAAATGCTGGTAATGTTTATCTTGGACTTGGAGTGCTTGAGATTGTATCTTTAAAGCATCTGAAGATAACCGCTTATTGGACATACTGTAACATCATGAACCAGTGCAAGGAAGCTTTTAAAAGTCTAAAGTGAGGTGAACATTGTTCTTTTGTACGGTGAATATTCACTATGATGACTTCATGATTTGTTGAGTATACTATGATCTGGGCTTTTGCTATCTGTATTATTCAATGACCAATCCAAGTTATTGCATGATTATATTTTTGTATATCTCTTGTATATGGCCAAGATGACCTTGTTATTATCAATGAAAACATTACTTGATAAAAATAAATTGCATGATTGTATCAGGTTTGCAGTTCTTGCAATTTGAGGAGTTCTTGTGAAAGGGCATATTTACTTACCAATAAGGAGGATGAAGCAAGGACAATGGATGTCATGCGTGTCCTGTTGACTTATGGTTTTGATGCAATCAATGGATCAGTTGATAATGAGAGTCTTATGAAGAAGAAATCTGTAAAGACTATTGTTCGTAAACTGCTTCACGAAGTAGTCAAGTTGAGTGCTGTTCCAATAGATCCAAATCTTCCACCTCCAGTTTTTAAAAAACCACCTCCAAAGGTGAAGCAGCCACCTCCCCCTCCGAGGAAACGAGTAGGACGTGATGACATTGAGATGAAAAAAGGAGATTGGCTGTGTCCAAAGTAGGTTTCATATCTTTTCTTCTGCCCTAAGCTGCTGTCATCCTCCTTTGGGAATCCACAAAGGGTTTTCAATATAATGAAGTTGTATTTCCTGATCCATCTTAAAACTTTATTTGGACCTTTTCTGTGCTGTTCAAATGTTATTGTTTAGAAAGCAGTCCCAATTGACATCTGTAAGGCATTGTATGGCATGATGTGCTTCTACATCAACTTTTTTCAGTTGGATGGTCCTGAAAGGTCTGCTGTGACCGTTTAGTATGCCCAGCACAAGCAATGAAGGGCTTCACCTTAAATAGGGTGAATTGCGTGGTGATAAATTGTCTTATCTTCTTTCTTAGTTCACCCTTGACCCTTATATCTGTTGATCTTGTATTTGGTTTTTATGATATGAACTTAGAGGGTTGGCGAAATAAATTGAACATAATTTGTCAAATCTAGAGTTGAAACATCGCTAACAAGTTACATTGCCAGGTGTGAATTCATGAATTTCGCAAAGAATACCATATGCTTACAATGTGATGCCAACCGGCCGAAGAGACAGCTGCTTCCAGGAGAGTGGGAATGTTCCCAGTATGTGCTCTACTTGCCTTCTGTTATCAATTCTTTCTCTCTTCTACTGACATGAGTATATTGTTGATTTTAGAGCAATATGTTAAATTAGTCAGGAAATGGTGTTTATTTTTGCTATATTTATTCAAGCACCACAATAATAGATGCCTAGGCTTAGGCTTGAATCTAGTAGGAGTGGCAAGTTTAACAAGTTCATCTTGATGAGAAGGACAATTAAGAAGCAACTTTTCGGTCTTCTCTTCATAGTCAGGAAATGGTGTTTATTTTTGCTATATTTATTCAAGCACCACAATAATAGATGCCTAGGCTTAGGCTTGAATCTAGTAGGAGTGGTAAGTTTAACAAGTTCATCTTGATGAGGAGGACAATTAAGAAGCAACTTTTCAGTCTTCTCTTCATTGTCCAATCACTATTCTCTGTTGTGCCTGGAACAAGCTGCAAATTCTATTTATGATTGCATGAATGCCCTATTAAACTTGTACACTCATTTACATGCTTGTTTAAGTTGGCAATTTCCATTTGTGTAAAATGTTCAGAAAAACATTTGTTGAAAGGCTTTACGCTTGAGGCTTTCACTTTCTGATATGCTTCTTATATATTGATTTAGCCTTTCTGTGACATTGACAAAAACACTTATCTCCTTTTATCAATTGGCAGGTGTAATTTCTTGAATTATAGGAGAAATGTGGTATGTTTTCATTGTGAATGCAAGCGCCCAGCTGATGACTATATGGTTGCTCAACAGCAGGAGAGGCAACAAGGATCTAGGACACAGATGGATAAAATATCTCGCCGCCAAGATGTTTCTAATGCATGGAATTTTGATTTTGATGATGATGAGTCAGATGGTGCAGACGTTGCTGCCTTTGAGACTGCAGATTCTCAGAAACTGGATGAAGATTTTCCCCCGGATAGGCAAGAACGAAGAGATACTTCTAGGAGCAATGAAGATGGTTTCCACAAGAGCAGCAGGCCTCCAAAAGGTTATGAAACTGAATACCCTGCACCTGGGAAACCAGGGGTAGGCTTTGACGATTTTGATGATGAAGAAGATGATGTTGACAGCTATGAGATAGACAGTAATGGAGCAAACAGAAGTTCTAAAATAGATTTCTCGGATATTGAGGTCAACTCCGAATCTGAAGATATTGATAGTGTTGATGACACTTTGCTTGTTGGTAGAAGGAACTGTCCCCCCGCAAGTGATGCACATTTTAGACAGAGGCATCAGAAAGGGGCTTTTCGTGGTTCCGAGGATGCTGAAGTGGATTTTGACACAGATGATGAGCTTCCAATTAAAACTAATATGAAATCTAGTCAGGTTTCTTATTCTAAACCAAGATCTAGGAACAAAGGTGCCAAGAGTTTTGACTCAGATGACGATTATGGCCTCAGCTCTGACTCCGATGATAGGGATTTCAGAAGTCAGCAGAATAAAGGGAATAAATGGGGATCAAGAAAGGACTTTGGAAGGAGAAGTAGCTCCTATAGTGAAGATGAGCCCTTCTCTGACTCGGAGAGCAACAAAGGTAGGTCATTTCACAAAAATAAGCAAAGAGGTGGTAAGGCAGGTCAAAATGGCAGATGGGACTCATCCGAAGGTGGTGGTGATAGGATAAGAGACAAAAGAACCTCTTTTAGAGATAACATGAAAAGAAGTCCCAGAGACTCACGTGGAAGCAGCAGGAGAAGCCAAGATAACGGATATACTGATTATAGAAGCCGTGGACGTGAAGAATCTTATAAACACCAACGAGGAAGAAATAGTAATTATGGTGATCAATCAGATAGTTACTTAGACGATGAAAGACATAGGAGGCCAAGAATAAATGTACGGTAAGTCTCAACATTCAGTTTATCATTTTAAGAGTTGGTTGGCTTGCAGGAATAGCACTATGGGTCTCCTGAATGAGGAAATGGAAGGGTTTCCAGAAGTCAGAAACAGCATGTCAACTTCTGAATAGCCATCATCACGTCAGCTTGAGAGCTAGAAGCTTCTTACACCTAAGAGAGGCGCTACAAGGAGAAGTGTTTCAGTGACTGGGTATATACAAGCCTGTATACAAAGTTGACCGGCAAAAGCTTCATACAAATAAGCCAACTGGAAAGTAGTGATGACAACCCTAAGCTTGACCTGCAAAGATGTGGTATCTTCAAACTTCTTCGAAGTTTTTCATTTAGTTCAGCTGATGATAAGATCTACGTGTTGTAACTATAGACGTTTTTCTGTAAACAATAATTTGCTAGCTATTGATATTGGTCCCGTTGTTCGTAGTATACAACAGAATTACACTTGATTAATGCAATTCTTTGGATCTTATCCGCTTCAGAGGTTAGTTAATCAATAGGGAAATCCGCATTTTTTTTTTATCTTCCTCTAAAAAATTCTTTTCCATGGGAATCTTCTATTCAAAGGGTCTTACTCAAATTACACTTGATTAATGCAATTCTTAGCTTATCTGGTTGCCTAAGTCATATAATCAAAAGGACATGAAATAAATTACACTTGATTAATGCAATTCTTAGCTTATCTGGTTGCCTAAGTCATATAATCAAAAGGACATGAAATGTTGAATATTGCCTGAGTGGAAATTCTCAATTAGAGGCGTATTCAGAATTTTAAAATGATGGGTGCACTATTATGAAAAGGTGAATTTAAGATGTAAATTTGATCTGTTTAATCTCGTTCTGTCAAATAAAAGATTCAAATTTCTAATCTCACTTAGAGAGGTGCACCAAATCATCATCGCACGACATTATATGATATTTCGAGTGTGAGTTCACACATCTATAGTTAAATATTTTTTAAAAGATATAACACTACTATATATGATTTCAGGAGGGGAGCAGGGATTCACGTGAACCCGGTGACCCCCTCCTGGATACGGCTCTGAGTGGAATTATTGTGTAATTTTTGAATATTAAATTAATTTTATCCAATTTAACTTCAAAAATTAGTTAAACTCTTACAAACAAATATAACAAGTATTAGTAATAACTTCTATTTCACCCCAAAACAAATTAAAATATTAAAAAGTTGCTCTAGGAATTTCCTTTTGGATGTGTTATTTTATGTATATAAGCCAAGACTTTTCTCATAAAGAAAATAATAGATCTAATAAATCTTCCTTTCTCTATGATTCATAATATATCTTCTTCCTTCCATAAATTTGTGCGGCTACTTCCCCACCATCACTACCACTGTCACTACGCGCCCCAAACAATCCTCACCGTCTCCGCCGCCACTACAACCCATCTACTCCGCCGTACTATGGCAACCGCCGTTGATCCATCCAATACTCGTCTGGGATGGATCGGTACCGGAGTAATGGGCCGCTCTATGTGCGCCCATCTGATTAACGCCGGTTACACCCTCACTGTCTTCACTCGGACTCCATCCAAGGCTCAGGAACTCATCTCCATGGGAGCTCACTGGGTTGACACTCCAAAGGCCGTCGCTTCCCAATCCGACGTCGTTTTCTCTATCGTTGGCTACCCTTCTGATGTTCGCCAGGTAATCCTCGACTCAAACTCCGGCGCTCTTTCCGGTCTGCGTCAAGGCGGCGTCATCATAGATATGACTACTTCCGAACCTTCCCTCGCTGTTGAAATTCACTCCGCAGCCTCTGCCGCTGGCTGTTCCGCCATTGACGCACCAGTTTCTGGAGGCGACCGCGGAGCTCGGAATGCAGCTTTATCCATCTTCGCCGGTGGAGAGGAATCCATTGTCCAAAGGCTTAATCCATTATTTAACCTTCTCGGCAAAGTTTATTACATGGGTGCCCCTGGAAAAGGGCAGTTCACGAAACTGGGAAACCAAGTAGTTATTGCTTCCTCTATGGTGGGACTATGCGAGGGCTTAATTTACGCACATAAAGCTGGTTTGGATTTGAATCATTTTGTGAATGCCATTTCAACAGGAGCTGCTGGCTCAAAATCATTAGACTTGTATGGTAGCAGGATACTTAATAGGGATTTGGAACCTGGATTTTATGTGAATCATTTTGTCAAGGATTTGGGAATATGTTTGAGGGAATGCCAGAACATGGGTCTCGCTTTGCCCGGGCTGGCGTTGGCTCAGCAGCTCTATCTGTCGCTTAAAGCTCATGGTGAGGGCGATTTAGGAACCCAAGCTCTCATTCTAGCGCTTGAGAGGATTAACAATTTGTCCCTTCAATCTGAGGCTTCTGCTATTGGCAAACCTTAGATCGATTATCTCTTTGATCCTTGACTACTATGTATCCATTTCTTAATGTTGAGATGTCCTTACATTTGTATTTTGTATCGGTTTATCCTTTTATGCATGTTATGTTCTTACATATAACAGAAGGTGAGAGTTTGAATAATCTCTAGTAATTTGATGAGACTTCCAGGGCAAAAGATCTCGACTATTGTCACTGCACTGAGACTTGAAGTTGTTTGCTACAGTTTCTTTAGTGTTCATTGTGAATCAGGGTATAAAAGGCCCTGGATTTAGGTTGTCCAGACAAGGGCTGTCCGCAAGGCAGCTGAAGAGCGCTTTGACGTCCATAGTACACGATCTCTAAGATATAGTGTTTCTAGAAGTAAAAAATATTAAGAAATTCCAGGGAGAAACAGAAGGACAAAGGTCATCCTTTTTTATTCACTGCAATAAAATCAAGTACTATGGAGAAAAAACACCACAGCTAAAGATCTACTAAAAACATAGTTAAGCAGAAACAGTTCCTGATTTTAATAAATACTAATTACACCACAGCTAAAGAACTACTTAAGAAGAAACAGTTCCTGGTTAAAACAAATACTTAAGAAACTAATTCCTTCTGACTCTGAAAATCCTAAACAAGCAAACCTTGAAAACAATACAGCACCTGATAATTCTTTCTCCAAATTCCTCCGAGAAATGGAAGTAACTGTATCCCCATGACTTCTTTATTGTCAAGCTGCTAAACGTCACCAAAAACGTTATGACAAAACCTATTCCTGCACTCATTAAAAACCACAACCTTTCATCATCATCATCATCATCTTCTTCAATTTTCTTGAGATCTCTTTTTCTTGGTGGAGAGCAATCTGTAATCAATGGTTTCCCACAGAGTTCTGGATTACCTTCAAAACTTGAAGGATTAGTGAAGGTTCCAAATTGGTTTTTTGATGGGATAGGGCCACCAAGGTTGTTATATGACAAGTTAAGATAGCTTAGTGTAGTGATTGAAGTCATGCTCAATGGGATAGAACCAGAGAGATGGTTAGATGAAAGGTCTAGTGTCTCCAATTGCTGCATGCTCCCTATGTCCTCTGGAATTCTTCCTGATAATTGGTTCCAAGATAAATTCAGAGTGCCCAAGGCTGACAGACCTGTAATCTCATTCGGGATTTCACCGTGAAGATTGTTGAAAGAAAGATCAATAAGATTCACTTGATCTAAGGTAGAGGTGTATGTCATCCTTGTTCCCTTCTTAATCAACACCATCTTGGGCGTAAAAACATAGTTGAAATAGTAGTAATTGGGATGCCACTTGTAAAATTTCACGGACTTAAGACCTCTCAAATTTCCTAAGCAGGAAGGGATAGAACCTGTCAAATTATTATGGGAAAGATCAAGAATTTGAAGGCCAAAAAGTTGGCAAAGTGTTGGTGGAATGTGTCCACCAATCATGTTTTCTGTCATGCTAAGCTTTTGCAAGGATAATAGACTTTCTCCGAACCACTCGGGTATGGTGCCACTGATTTTGTTCTCTCCGATATCAAGTGTAAGCAAGCTTTTGCAATTGCTTAATGATTTTGGAAGTTCTCCAAAGAGGTTATTGCGACTCAATCTCAACCAAAAAAGTGAAGGTGGTGAACATAATGAAGGAGGAATACCACCTGAAAGATTATTCCCCCACAAATCTATGACATGAAGTTGTTGCAAATCAGCCCACCAGTCAGGTATCTTTCCAGACAAATGATTGTCTGAGAGGTCCAATCTCATTAGCTGCTTCACTCTTGTTATTGAATATGGTATAGATCCTGTAAATGTATTTCCAGAAAGATCTAAAACTTGGAGTTTTGTCATCACATGACCAATGTTTATGGGAATTAATCCTGAAAACAGGTTGTTTGCAAGATTCAAATGTGTTACATTTGGCCAAAGAGGTAACAAACCATGGAAGCTATTGGAACTTAAGTCCACCACCACACCATCACTGTAACTAGAATAGAAGTCCGCTGTCCAGATTTGGGATGACGGAAAATTTACTAACCTTGGAAGATTTCCACCGATCTCGTTATCTGATAGATCTAGAAACTGCAATTGTGAGCACATTGGCCAAAGCCAAGGAGGTATAGGATCTGAAATGGAGCCGTTGGAGAGAATAATAGTACGAAGCTGCTTTTGAGTTTTCAGCCATGTTGGTAACTTGGAGCCCAAAGCACATTTCCTTATCTCAATATATGTGAGGCTAAATGGAGGAATCCATTCACTGCTCAAGTTGACAGAAAACCTTTCTCCACATGATATGGCTAAAAACTTCAGTTGATGGAGTTTTGCAAAGTCATTTTGTGAAAGATTGCCTTCCCAATCATTTGTTGCAAGGAATAACTGAGTTAATTCAGTGAGATTAAATATGCTTTCAGGTAAGGCTCCCTTCAGTTGGTTTTGTCCCAAGTCCAAAATTTCCAACCTTGACAGCTGCTTAATAGATGTGGGAATTGTGCCAGATATCTGGTTAAAAGATATACTAATCATCCTTAAGTTCTTCAAATGTCCTAATGAATTTGGAAACTGCCCTGTCAACCGGTTTCCAGCAAGGCCTAAGAACTCTAGGGTCGTGTTGCTGCAGTTAGACAACCCTTCCACTACTCTGCTTATGTCTCCGTTAAGTTTATTCTGTGTTAGATACAAATCCTGCAGATTACAGAGTTTACCCCACTCAACATTTGATATTGGGCCTTCTATGTTGTTGATTGCTATATCAAGTGTCTCAAGGGTGGTGGCATTAGACAACCATTTAGGCAACACAGAATTAACAAAGTTATTGCGTGAAAGGTAAAGATAAGAAAGGGAAGTCATATTCCAGTTGGGAAAGGAGTAAGGGAGATAGCGAAGATCACAGTTTTGCAAACTGAGAGTCACTAAAGATGGCAGCTTATTAAAAGACTTAAGCCAATGTGTTGCCGAAGAAAGGTTCACATAAGAAAGATCAAGATACTTCAAAGAGGACAAACCAGAAACCCAATTCAAATCTTTGATCCAACTACTTTCAACAGTAGCGTAAGGATAGGAATATGCACGTAGGCTTAAATATTGTAAATTCGACAGATTCCCAAATGAAGGAGGAATACCAATGAGAGATGAACGGGTGAGGTTAAGATATTGTAATTTTTCAAGAGAACCCAAGAAAGTGGGAGTGGCAAGTCCTTGGAAGTCATTTCCACCAAGGTCTAAATACTCTAAATGTTGCAAGTCAAGTAAAGCAGGACTTATCTTGCCACCCAAGCACGTCGAATTGCCAGAAATCAGATATCCCATTTTCTTCTGATAGCAATTGCCTGATGTATCTTTGAGATCAAGCCTGATGACATTACCAGTTTGTATGTCACAAGAAACACCTTTCCAGATGCAGCATTCTTTGCCAATCCAAGAAGCCAATCGGTCAGAGGGATCCGTGAGACTTTGCTTGAATCTTAATAGGCCATTCCTCTCACTCTCAATACATCTTACTTTGGCTTCTGTAGTGTTTGTGAGAGGTAAAGAAGCAGTGCTAATGGCTTCAAACGAAACAAGTAGAGGAAGGGAATGAAGAAAGATAACAAGTACAGTAACTAAAACTTTCCGACATGCCATTTTGAGATAATCTTATAAGTAAAAGAGATGGTAAGTTTTATATTGCTTTTTAGTTGTGTGGTGCCTGTTCATATAGAAAGGCAACTATAACAGAGGATAAATGTCACTCTCTAATCTTAACCTAGTTGGTCTTCATTACCTATTTGAGAAGGCACAAGTTTAAATTGAATACAAGTCCATGTAACTCATTTAATTCTGTAGACTTTTCAAAAGAGAGTTGAATAGTACAAGTTGCTGCATTCAACTATGTATTTTAACTCAGGGCACTAATGTGAGATGAAAGTCTTTGTAGTATTAGTAGAATGAGATAAGTGCAGTAGTACAGACTATGATTTAATTTGGCTTTTTAAAAGGATTATCAGGCAAAGTTACAGTAATTAGTAAAGGAACTAATTAGCACTGACAGCATAAAATCTTTTACACTATCAGTGTAATTTAACCTATGATATTGTGTTAGTTTATGTTTATAAAAAAAAAAAATAGCCCGGTGCACTAAGCTCTCGCTATGCCTGATGTCATTGAATTACATTCTAGTTCAGCTATATGTGCCAACACTAGCAGGAAATGGATGGTAAAGACGAGTATTATTTGTGGTCCTCCATGTACCTTAATTGGAGTCGATGACAAAGACATAGTAAGACTGATTATTCAACTCCAAAAATGAAATTTTATATCTATCTTAGGGCCCGTATGGCCATACGATACGGTATCATGATATGAAATCATGATATGATATCATAATATGGAATTATGAGATGAAATTGAAGTTTTGTTTGGACATTCGATATAAATTTTTTTTGTATATTTTCTCATAAACATAATAATCTCATAAGTTGTAAAACTATTAAAATAGCTCCAATTTTTTATTCAATCTTACCAAATAAACAAAAATTTATAAAATCGCATAATAAATTATTACAAAACTATTTGTTCTCCACTTAAGTAACTGTTTCATCTAACTTTAATTCAATAAAAAAAATTGAACATAAATTGTAGTGTACTAGTCTTTAATATAATCCTCCCACATAGTACGGACAATTTCCTCACGTTGAACTTGCATTTCTCGATCATGTGACCGAGAAGACGAACCAACATTGTTACTTTGAGTTGTAATAAATACAAAACGGTAGAAGTAATAAATTATGTGTTGGAGTAAATAAAGAGAACAAATTTATTACTCAACAATCGGTTGGTGTGAGTTAAAGTGACTATATGTTGGTGAGAAAAATAAATTTTATGTCGGTGAGAATAATAAATTTTAAAAAGTAATGATGTGATTATAAATTTTATTTACATATAAAATAAATGGTTAGTAAATATAAATGCGGGGTTGTTTTAATAAAATATAAACTTGTAGATCAATTTTTATATTAAAAATATCTCAAATCATGATATGGAATTCTCATATCATGGTTTTTGGAGAATATGGAATCACATCTCATGATATGGAATCATGAGATGGAATCAGCGTAAAATCGCATGTCCAAATGCTGATTCCATCTCACAATTTCATATCGTGATATGATATCGACCTGATCTCTTTGCTTTCGATGGCTGCTGAAGAATGGGAAGAAGAAAAGGAAATCCTACGGTCAAACGCCTAACTAGTTACATGAAAACAAGTAAGAAAAGTCAGCTTACAGTAAATGCAAATTTAAGCAGCAAGAGAAATCAAAAGAAAAAAGGACACTGATGTGAACTTTTTGGAAATAAATATCACCCCACTAGTCTCAGGTAAATAAGGACCACTTGAGTAGTTATAATATTGAGCCAAAATATCTTACTTTAGCCCTCTATTGCCTTTTTTTTCCTTTCTCAATGATGAAGAAAGATGGAATGCTCATCTCTGTACAACAAAAAATCTGTAATTGGAACTTCAGCTTTCTTTCCAAGAACCCCTGAGAATATTAACTGCCACACTTTTCGATCAATCTGTTCTTTTCCATTAAATTCTACAAACCCCTTTGCTACCCTTTCTTCTTCTTCTGCCGTGAAGTGTTATGGTCAGAATTATGGGGATGAAGAACCCCTTTCTGCTTCTCTGGCATATGATGTTCTTGGTGTTGCTCCTAATTGCTCTGCAGATGAGCTGAAATCTGCTTTCAGGAATAAGGTACTATTCCTCCATCCCAATTTATATGAAATTGTTTGATTGGGCACGGAGTTTTAAGAGATAAGAAAAAAAGAACTTTTGAAACTTCTCACGTTGTTATTAATTACTTGTGCACTTTTAAATTGACACACTCATTAAGAAAACAATGATTGACATAGTGAGTTTACAATTTTTTCCATTTTTAATTATGAAGTCAAAATTAATTGAAGCTATAATAAGTAAAAAAAAATTGTCCCTTTCTTGATCGGTCAAAATGGACAAGTAATTAGGAACAACTAAAAAAAAAAAAAAAGTGGACAAGCAATTAGGGACAGAGTGAGTACCAATTTCTGTGGCAATAAGGGTAAAATGGGAGGTTTGAAGTTAAATTAGTACTAAATATAGAAATATTGACATTCTTCTTTTGTGATTGATTAAAAAGAGAAAGTGTCACAAAAATTGGGACAGAGGCAGTATAGAATTTGCAGTTTTGGATAAACCATTGAAGAATCCATGTCGATTTTCCTGTTTTCTTTTGAATTTCTGAAAAAGATAGACTCTTTATACTTTTTTGAGCTTGCAAGGTTCTTTATTTTTCTGGCTATGGATTTATGGAACCTCACTTACTAGTTTGGAGTTGTAAGATAGACTTCATGCATATTGCACACTGAGTTTTTGGTATAGGTTTCCCGGGGCTAATAATCTACGAAGAAAGGAGGGGGAACTGGGAAGTCTAAAATTCCTGAAAAATCTGTTTTTTTATGATTACATCGGCAATAATCCGGCAAAAAGAGGATCATTCAGTGCAGGTTAAATGGATAACGGGGATGGAATAGCTGCTTGAAAATTGCTAATGATGTTTCTTTTGTTTGGTTTAATAATTGATGGAAACAGGTTAAGAAGTTTCATCCTGATGTAAGGAGAGATGGGAATAGTTCAGATAAAATGATTCGCCGTGTCATTCAAGCCTATGAGGTAAATCGTGCTTATTGCTAAGGACGGCAAACAAATCAGCCAATTTGGTCTCATGCTTTTTGCTCAACATTCTAGTTAGCTTTAAGTTATACAGTAGGAAAATCTAAAGGATTTGTCTTTCAAGGGAATATTAATATGATTTTAACTGAGTACTATGCAGACAGTAAGATAGAAAAGTTGCTGGTAGATAGTCCTTTAATACCAGTTTTTTCATGTTTTTTGATAAAATGGTACAGTGCAAAGCAATTTAGGATCATTCTATACATAGTTATAAAATCTGGTTCCAAACTGTTTCATAAAACCTTAGAAAAAAATTTAAGGCGTCTAGGTTTACTGAGGAAATTCCAAAATCAAAATGCTTTATTTTAGTTGCTTAAATTTTCTCTCTCAAATGATAGCTGACTCCTATTGTTTAAAATGGACGCAGATGTTGTCCAACTTCACAAAGTCAGAGATAATAGAAAGGTAAATTGGCTATAAGATCATAATATCTAAATCCTGAAATTTTGAATTTTCACATCCTAATCTAGATCATCACTGCAGCATTGCATCTTTTTTTCTTTTTTTTTTTTGGAGTGGTGGTCCTTCAGGTAATAAGTTTTTGGCATATTCACTGTTTGAGTTCTGCAGGGAATGCTTAGATCCATTTGATCAGCCAGAATGTGAAGCATTTGATCTCTTTGTTAATGAGACTGTTTGTATTGGAAAAGGTAACAAGTCTTTTTACGAGAAATTTCCATCATGATCACCACTTGCAAATAGAGGATGTTAAAAATAGTAGTTTGCTTCTTGTGAAATCCTGTTATCAGCTTCTTATTAAAGGCCTGCATTTCATATTTTATGAAATAAATGTGGCAATGGCCAAAAGTGCAATGGATCCAGGATGTTTTTATTAGTTCAACATCTGGGACCAGTATGTTAAACAGTTGTAATATCATTAAAATCAGTATTGATGCTTTGGTAATACTTTCATACTATTACTGATCAATGCAAACATGGTAATGCAACTAAGAGAGCTCTGAAATGTAGCAAAACCTTATTTTCCATATTTAAGGGATCTGTTTGCCTTGTCTGAGTACTTAATAGTAGTTAGTAAGTTGTCACACCTTGCACAAAAGGATCTCCTGACTAATCCTGATATCTAAGCTCTACTCCAGCAATTTCATAACAATTTACTTTTCATTAGTGAATCCAGTGATGACCTCCTCTATCAGTTTCTGTGAAATTATCTTTCGGAAAAATGTCATAGCCTGCAAGTGATTCTTCCAGTAGACTGTCTTTATGGAAACATATCCCCTCAATTTTCAGAATGCTTTGAATGATACAAAATTTGTATAGTTCCTGATCTCCCTCTTCTACGATAAATGCAGGTTGCCCATTTCCATGCGTTAAGAAAGCACCTCATGCATTCACTTTTTCCTCGTTGACAGGAACTGCGCAAGCAACTTCTCAAGGTCATATAGTAGTACTGAATACTGCAACTCCTTTGTTACTTCTGTCAGAAATTAGTCTTCTAACAGGAAATTTTTTGTGAAATTTAGTGAACAAAAGGAAATCACTGAAAGACAAGATAACCTACATTAATTTTGTTTGGCCTATTAAAAGAAGGTTTTATCCTCTCTTTTTTATCTGGCTAGTGAACCAAAAGTTCTATATATTCAGGACATGGTGAAGATTACCAAGTCCATCTTGCAGCTGGTCAATGCCCCAGGAGTTGCATACATTATGTTACACCTTCTCAAAGAATAGTTCTTGAAGAGCTACTTGGCAGGTATCTTTACTCCGTGACTCAACTTTCATCCTGCTTTTGTAAAAATGGAAGAAGGCAAACTTTCGAACAGGAAGAATCCCAACAAAGAAGTTTGTATAAATGTTTACACAGGATAGCACCTTAAGTTATAATGCAGTCTGCTCTCCTTTTGGCTCCAAGTCGTTGTGAATTATATTTAAATTTTCTTTTTTGCTGCTGCTGCTGTCTGTTATTTTCTAATCATTATTTTGTGAATTTTCTTCTTTGTAGCATCATGAGCACACCTTATGATACATCAGCAGAAGCAGACTTGCTTTATTCGCTAATTGCAAAAGCTCGTTTTGAGAACAATCGTTACCAGAAGCCGAAGAAGCAACCTAAGGCCTCAACTGAACATGTAGACTGGTTCTAAATCTTGAAAGTCCTCACAGAAAACCACCTTGTTGTGTGTAGAAACTCGGAATTTGAATAGAGACAGCCACTTCAAAGGCTATGCAATGCTGAAGTTATCACATGAACGATGGGGGAAATATTATTTGAGTTGACTGTCAACCTTATGCTATGTTATCGAAAATATTATTTGAGTTGACTGTCAACCTTATGCTATGTTATCGAAGTCCTAAATGGTCTTCACTCTGCAGCAGCATATGAAGTGCTGGGCACAAGTGTTGGGAAAAGCAGCTGCAACTGACTGTCTGAATATTTGGTAATATGAGATTGATGTAAGTATGGAAAATTCACTTTGTTAAATAAATTATTTATAATATCAATGTATTTTTAACTGTTGTAACAGGCAGCCTGCCTTATTTCCTAGTTTACTAATCCTATTTTTTATGGACGATTACTTGTAATTATCTTTTAAGTGACCTGATAATATAAAAATTATTTTGCTCTATTAGTATATATCAGTTAAACTCTTTCCGTAAAGGTGCCAGCTTGGTATAGCAAGAGAAATATAGTATACCTCTGTCTGCAACCCACTCCCACATTTTAAGTTTGAACGAACCTCAAAAGTTAGATTTGGAGCTGGAGCTTCTATTTTTATTTCCTTGGTCGCCACAGCTTTTATCTTCTGGACAGAAACGTACCATTCATTGAGTAATGGTTTCTTAAGCTTGTGAGAATATATGCACACATTCACTTTACAGGGTTCACAAAATGATAGATTGAAACTCCTGGTCTGTATGAGAAATGAAATGATACAGTTAAAGCAAATTTCATCTATAGGAAACCCATTGTTATTTACCTTATTGAGGAAGTACCTCACAATTTTACAAATCAAATTATACAATCTTGAAAAGGGGAAAATTCTCCTGTTGTACCAACTAAGAAGGACATCGAGAAAATATCTTCAAAGAACGAAGAATCCTTCAATCTAAAGCACAAACAATGAATGATCATCAATTTACATTCCCTGAACTGAGAATTGCTTTGATGTGGTTGAAGCTCGTGGTCGCTGTTTGAGTCCACTCATCATCATCTTCATCCCATCAATCTTCTGTACAGATTTTTTGCTCTTTAATGGTGAAGCTAGCCTACTTACCAATCTTGATGGCGAAAATGACTTCATTTTGGAGGGTGAAGAAGCTATCTTGTTTGCCAATCTTGATGGCGAAAATGACCTCATTTTGGATGGTGAAGAAGCTATCTTGTTTGCCAATCTTGATGGAGAAAATGACCTTCTCAGTTTGGCAGCTGCAGACATCTTTGGGGACCTCTTGCTCAAACTTGTTGCTCTAGTAGGAGAGACAGAAATTTGTGGCGGGCTCCTGATTTTCACTTGAAACTTTGGTGGAGATTTCGCCAAAAACTTAGTACCCAAACTTGTTACTCTGGTAGGAGACACAGAAAGTAGTGGGGGGCTCCTGATTTTCACTTGAAACTTTGAGGCTTTGGGTGGAGACTTTGACAAAAACTTAGTACCCAAACTTGTCACTCTGGTAGGAGATGCATGAAGTTTTTGGGGGCTTCTGATTTTCATTTGAAGCTTTGGGGCCTTTGGTGGGGACTTCACCAAGAACTTATGGGGTGATTGTCGATTTCTTGCAATCACGGGAGATTGCGTTTTAGATAATTTCTGCTGCTGTGAAGTTGGTGATGAATGGAACAATGGGTTCGGAAAAAGGACAGTCTTTTTCACCCATGGCCTATTCCTTGGGGAAACTCTATTAGCAATGTACTTGCAATTTTCTTTCTCACATTCCCTCTGCTGCACTGGAGAAACCTTGAAGTTTATTCGTGATTTTGCTCGTCGTTTTGATGGTGTATCAGACTCTGTCCTCATTGTTTGCAAGGTTACCTGTTTCTCTCTCTTTCTACGTGATCGGAGCTCAGAGTTTTCGGGGCTTGGCTTCTGGTTTTGCCTCTGTGTGAGTGGAGTTTTCGGGTCATCGGACCCGTTGGGACCTACTGCCTCCACTATAACTCTAGCAAATTGACTTGCCTGTTTAATTTCAGCCACTGTTTCTCCTAGAAGCATTGCTGGTAATGACATTCGCCGCCATTCCCCTGTTCCCACCAAAGCCCCAAAATCATCAACCTTTGAAACCAAGAGTTGAAGAACACAAGTCAATAATTATATAAGACAGTTACTTACCTCCATTTGTTGGCAATTTTCCTGGAGGAGATTTACGCAAAGTAGCATTCTTGATCCTTCGAATTAGTATAGAGAATTGGGGTTACACAAAGATATTAAATTGTAAAAGAAAACAAAAATCAGCAAGATTTAGTATGTTGTACCTCAAAGATTCTTGTTTGCATCTGAGGCTAGTTCTCAGATAACCTCTGGTGCTGCGGGGACTGAGAGTTACACCAGAAATCACCTTATGTCCACCTGTAACTGTGTATTGAAGCTCTTGCAATCGAGCCATACATTTATCCACCTTCAACAAAATCACCTCAGAAAATTAGCTAAAGTTTTCAAATTTCCAACAACTTTCTATCAATAGATCATCTTTTTAAAGATACCAAAAAGGGAATTTCAGAAATAGCAGTCAACAACCCGTTAAACAGATTAAAATTCTGAGTCCTAACAACCCATTAAAAAATTGAACAAAGTCAACACGAAAGACATTTTTTGTCAGAAAGAGCAGACACCACGGAAAAATCAAAGGTCCAAATCATAATAAATTTCGGAAAATTATAAATTTTTCAAGTCCAAACATAGGTCTTTAAATACAAAACGAAAACTCATTTCTCAGAAACTACAGAACCCCATAACTGAAATCACCTGCAGAAAAATAAAACCCTGTTGAAAGGATTAAACACTTAAAAAAAACAAGAAATCCCCATCACTGATACTTTAATAGATTATACTAATCCACTTTAGAAAACAAGTACATTAAAGAAGATCAAAAGAGGAGGAGGAGCGTCATTGATGTGGAGAGGAGTGGGGAAAAAAGGGATTATTTCTTGATTGTAATAATGAATCCACCAACCTTGTTTAGTGTTTCTCTAAGAAGAATGGGGTTAAGAGGAGGCACCACCATTTTCTTGTTCTGCAACTTTGGTGGGGTTCTTGCTACCATTTTCTTTCACTTGTTAACCCAACAATTAGAAAATCAAAGTGTGGGTCTTCCCTTCTCTACGCTCCTCAAACTCCCTTTGTCTCCGAAGTGGGGGGGGTAGGTGTTGAGTTTCTACACGAAGCAGAGAGACAAGTATACAAGGAAAAAAGTGTCTGACTTTTGCTGCCAACGGATATTTGGCTGTAACGGTCGAATTCATATTCATCGCCGAAAATAAATCGAAACGGCTAATTTAAGAATTATAGATAATAAATAAATTATATTTGTTTCTTTATTGATTGGGCGGATTACTTTATTTGAAATCTTTTTGGGCTACAATATAAAGGCTTTTTAGTAAGCCCTTCTGCTTTTATGGCCCAATCATAAGATGGAAATGTTAAAATTCACTAGTTTGATTGATTTATGGAAAAAAAATTACATCTTATTTTCTAATAATCTCTAAAATTTTCTATCATTTTAAAAAATTCCAAAAATCTCTTCGAAAAAACATCCATATCCTCTCTCAGATACATCGATACATCCATATCCTCTCTCGGATACATCTCTCCTATGTGTTATTCGCAATCGGTGAGCTATGTATCCGCAGGTTCCTGATGTATCTAAGATCCTAAAAGGGGAGAGTTTTTTTTGTTCCGAGGGCGGGCACCAGAGGTGTCAAGCGACATCGCTTCGTCGTCCGAAATTTTACTAAATATTATGCATGAAGTGATACATTGAACTAAATAACACTATTTGACGATGAATGTCTCTTGGTGCGTTGATTAGCACCCAATTCCAATTTTGTTCTCTTTTGAGCTAACAAAAGTAAATTATCTTAAATATTAGAATTTCTCATAATGTTTATGAAAAGTGGATCATTTGCAGTCTAAGATCAATCACAAGTAAGAGCTTATACGAGCTCTAAACTTGGTCTACTTTTTACTTTTCAAGAATTAATTAATTTGACCACTTAAGATAAAATCGGACATGAAGAAATTCGATAACTCGAATGAATATAGGGTAAATTAAATTATGTGACAGATACTAGAAGCTAGTTCAGAAACTTCTTTTTACTAACCAACAACAATTATTTTCATCTTTTCCGCAGTGCATAATATATATGAGGATCTCACAAACAGCATTAAACTCGTCAAGTACCCTTTCTTATAATTGTTTTTTAAGCGAGGATGTTACAAACAAATAAATGCATGACATCTGTTGGTAGTTTGTACATACATTTCTATCACCATGTGGAACCTTACCATTAACTTGGCAAGCAAGTGATATTATTACAAGTTGCTTCTAGGCTATCCCTTGGGTATTAAAACTCAACTTATAAGGTATTCAACTATGCAGAGCCAGAGAAACCTCGTCACGACTAGAAATAGAAGATTGTTAGCCTAAGAAAAGGCGAGCTTTTCGAGAAATATGGCACAATTTCTCACCAAAAGAAAATGGCTACAGAAAATTAGCTGTAAGAATAAGAAAAAGGCAGTTCCAATAAAATTCAATTCTAGAACAAAAATCCATTTTTTGTAATCTAAAATAATTTTCAATTCAGTGCTCATGGTTGAGACTGGAGATCAATGTGAAAATAAAAATGTCAAATCCACATTCTTTGGATTAGATTGAGAGGCTACGCTTAAGCCTCTTCTTTATCGATAGGAATCTCATCAACATTTTCTACCCTCAAACCTCCATTTGTCATTAGTAATCTCGTTTAGTTAAAACATGAAAAGTACCTTCCACCAGAAGGGTATCCAGTCAATCCAAATGGAACACGAGTCTGTTGCTACTTGGTTCCGTTTTGAGGATATGAATGAATTAAGCCAGCCAAGATTTGTTCTATCATTGATAACCATAAAGGTATCCGACTCGATGACCACATCTGACGGTCACCAAAATGTGTCATGATCAAGCAAGATTTGTTTTGAGCACCAGAGAGATATTACAATGAAGAAAAATAAGGAAACCAAGATTACTTTCCATCAGCAACCACAGCATCATAAGAAACTACACAGCTAACCAACACCTTCATCGCCATTCTGTTAACTAGATGATATAAAAATAGAGCAGCTATACTATGACATGGTTGATGATAATAAGGTTGTGAAAATTAAAAATATAAATAAGGGAAAATTTGGGGATCCTCTCAATTTACAGACATTTCTTTCTGAACTCACTTCCTGAAAAAAGAGGGGGAGTCAAAAGCATGAGCCCATCAGGACTCCACAAATTCTGACCAATTACACATACAACTATGAGGAGAGGGCGTTGCTGAAGAGTAACTAACATGAGTGCCAAGCAACGGCTTCTTCATTAAAGCCACCACAACAAAGCCCTAAAAGGCAGGGTGATCACCTGGCTGTATCAGCAGCCGAGCAAGAACCTAAATACATCAGTCACTGAAATAATGCCTTCCACACGCTTGCTGCCAGCCTCCACAATGACAAGTCTCCTTGCTCCTGAAATATACACAAGATGTTAAATAACTCTCTAATTCAAGTTATTGAAGGCTACAAAATGTGCAGAAAAATGTGCTATAAACTTTGATTCATACAGTAGATACTCACACAAGGAAAGCAACACAAACTAGGAAGTGAGGGGGAATACAGCTATAGCAATATCGTACATCAGCAAAAAAGAAATGCGATGTTGAGATAGTGGTAAGGTCTTTTGGAAACAGCCTCTCTACCTCCACGAGGTAGTCGTAAGGTCTGCGCACACTCTACCCTCCCCAGACCCCACTTAGTGAGATTTCACTGGGTATGTTGTTGTTGTTGTTGTAATGTTGAGGAACAAAAGAAGGCAAACAAGATAGAGAAAACAGTAGAAGGCTGATATAGTGGTACAAAAATGTGTTATTCACATAATAAACCTCATGTAAAGGTCGTTCAAAGAAAATGGGATATTTCCATCTAAAAGATAAAACCGATGATATTTCTCAGTGTTTGCATCACCCCATTACATCAGAAACAGATACAGATAAGGAAAAGACTTTCCCTTTGGCATAAGTTCAGCAGCCAAAACATCATCAGTTAGCCAAAAGAATCTCTGCCTCAATGTAATTATCAAAAGCAGAGGCAAGAATGCAAACTGAGTCTCAAACAAATGGAAGACTGAAGACATTTACCAGGAACAGCAAGTCGCTCCATTACTTTATGCAAAGGATCGGACCTTAGACACATTTGACACCTCTGTCCATTGAATAGTCCATGAGGAGAACTTGCATCTTGTCCCAATTGTATTGCCTGCGGAAGAAGCAGATAAAATGAGAGATCTAGTAACAGTTTGGGCATTAAATAGCAGCCTAAACTTGCATAAAAGGTGCATATACATGCAAAAAGATGCTGTCCATGCAATTTTCGTCTAAACTCCTTGGTATTATAGCATTATGAATAAGCATAAGCTACATAATGTGGACAAAAAGAAACAAGTAATCTCGTACTATTCTCACAGGGCATATGGCATGTTGCAAATATTGATGCTATGATATCAACTGGGAAATTTCTCAATACAACACAAACTTAAAGATCAAAAGGATCTATAGACCAGACAAGGTCTGTATTTCCCGAATGTAAATAATCTGCTCAGAACAGAATCTTATTAACTTAAGCCACTACTGAGCCAGTCAACGCAAATTCCACTAGCTCAAACTTTTGCAGAGCAGTCCATCTAATATGAATCAGGATCCACAGATGGTGAAAAGAACTGTATTAGCAAATGGGGCCAGACATGCATCGTTAAATAGTGGAAAAGATTGAAAAAAATAAAGGGAGAATCTGATTGAACATGCATAAAGAGTTCTGGGACAAGCCATGATATCTAATGTTGTAGTACAAATAGCTCTTAAAACACTTTTACCTGATGAATACTCAATTCATCAAGCCGAATCTGCGCGTACGCTCTGTCCTTTGCCAATGCAGTAATGTCACTGTCGCAAAATGATAAGAAGGCACATCATGTTGAACCAGGATTGTAATAGTAAAAGAATATGTCAGAAGACTACACAAAGTAATAGCTGCACTGTAGGTTTACATAGAGCTAACTACCTTCTACAGTAGATATCCACCAAGGAGTCATTATCATCCACAATTGGTATCGCACTAACTTCAGCTGTAAGGCACAATAAAGAATAGGTTGGATGGCAAAGTGTACATAAAAAAATGAAATATGCAAAAATTTCTGAAGTATCTCAATTGGATTATGAGAAAGATTCACGTAATCTGTTGGCAAGTTGAGCAATTACCAGTAAATTGAACCAATTTTGAGAATCTTAGATTAAATGCTTGAACATTCAACAAAGAAAAAAAAAACAATGAGGTCTTCATGGCATCTGATTACCTCTAAACCTTTATGCCATATGTCCTAGTCCCCTTCAAAAGAAGTGTTGTAATTGAGGAGTTTTGGGGAAAGAATATTGTTGCAAAACTATTAAGAGTATAGAGGAGCTTAAGAAGTTGCTAGACTTTAATGTTATTGTTTGATTAAGTTAAAGATATACTATTTTAGCTCAGATATTTGAATAATGCATTGTATCATCTTAATGAGGACTCTATTCCTCAAATTCCAGATTTCTTTTTGTGGACAGCTGACTGGCAGAGAGGTAATAGATTCCAACTTCCATCAATTCTTTTACTGTGTTCTATTCTCAACCTACACTGATCAGAGAACTTAAAATGTAGAGGGCTAGGTTTCCTAATTTTTCCTCCATCATTGTCTTCTGTTTACTAGTCTTGAGCCCCAAAATGCAGCTCAGCTGCACCTCACTTAACAGTATATTGAGTACTCCCTCCGTCCCATTTATGTGGCATCCTATCTTTTTTAGTCTATCCCAAAAAGAATGTCACCTTACTATAATTAGAAACAATTTAACTTTAAAATTCTCCTTGTACCCTTAATAAAATGATTTTCAGCCACACAAATATCTAAGGATTGTTTTAGACCACAAGTTTCTAAAGTCTTCCTTTTTTTTCTTAAATATAGTACCAAGTCAAACAGTTTCAGATAAAATGGGACGGAGGGAGTACTAATGACCCACTACAGTTACCAAGACCCACAAAAGCTACATTTGACTGTGGTGATGTGAGGAGCATTTGATCTTCTTTTTTTAACTTTTCATCTGTTAAGTATTGCAGAAATGTTTACTTCATTCCCAGTGCTACACCCTCTACAACTCTAAATAATTCTGAACATTATACAGAACTGTGTTAGCATGAGTTAAAGATCTTAAAGGTGCTATGTCTACTACTACAATGTAATTTATTTGGGTAGGAAATGCACAATACCAAAATGCTGATTCCAACTATGTATCACTCTGTGTGGTTGTCTTCGCCCTAGGGTGTAAAACAGTTGAAATTTGCCTCTACAAACATATTATTATCCTATTTGCAAAAATATTGGAGTCTTGTATCTTATTATTAGCTTCAAAGTATCTGAAATAGAACAAGTTTTTTGTCCGAGTGATTTTTTTCTTCTCATTCAATTATCTATTTTCCATCTACTTTTACAAGTCCTTACAAGAAAGCAAAAAGTGAAAACCAGGCTCTTTTTTTTAACAGGAATTTTTGTTGAAGTCTTTTTGAAAACCAGGCTATTTAAGAAACAAATAGATAAAATAATCAAATGAAACCAGAAAAATACAACAGCAAACATGCGGAGATCAAACAAGGATTATCCCAACTTCAACTAAAGATTAAGAAAGTAATAATACAGAGAAGAATCACCTTGAACTAATAAAGACAGAGCAGCACCAAGAGAAGCATTTGGTCTTAGCATTGCGACTGGCTTTCCACTTGATTCACCGATTTTCGGAACCCAGGTACCAATAGGAATTGAGCAAATTGGTTGCTGAAGAATTGGCAAGGAACTAGAAGAATGTTTAAAATGCCGGCAGATACCTGGACATTGATTAGACATTAGCCAAGGGCAAACGGTTCATTAAGCACACGAAAGAGTAACTTACACTTTAGAATCCCAGAGAGGGTGGCCAGGTGTAGCAGCTGAGGAAATGAACCATCAGGTGAAGAAGAATGGATAATGGGAAGAGTTGAGACCTTGTTTTGCAGAAATCTTAAAGCAAGATCCTTCAAAGAGTCATAAGGCCCACCCTGCATGATGCAGAAGTTGGCAGATATTAATGCAAACAATGATATGCAGAAGCTAAATTAAAGGGCAAAGCAACATAATAATTAAGGCCAGTAGAGTGTCAAATGACAAGCAATTTTACCTTAATGTCAAACATCCCTTCCCCATCCCCAAAACAAATTCACAAGGCTCAAATACAAGCAAAAGAAATTCAGGTGGTTCTGAGACGAGCACATTTACAGATAAAAGAACAAATCAATATGCAGAAAGGACTCTCAAGGGGCCTTCAAAAGAAGATTCTTCAAACTAGAGAAAAAATCAAGTAATGTGGAGTGAGATTTCCGAAAATAGCAGCAGCTCTGCCTATATTATGTTGCATAAGCATCCACCAAACTTTGAAGTTCATACACCAATCAGGACACCAACCGTTTAACGCACCGTACAGTGCATCTCAGCACTCTAAAGCCAAACTTCCAACCAGAAGCCTGCCAGAGGCTTGTTTTACCGCAGTAACTAGATTTTATGCTACATATGAACCACTTAAAAGCACATTCTGGAAGGCATTTCTGTGTCTTTTGGTAGTATCCATAGGTATGGAATCTCTCTTTTAATTATCTCTTTGATCCACTCAAAGTTAAATTTTAAGTGGCATCATTCATATCCTATTTTATGGACTTGTTTATCACGCCTCTACACAACAAGATGCCAACCAGAGGTCTAGACTCCTGAATGTTCCATAACAAATGCATTTTAGTCCAAAATATCTTCACATTCATGAATGTCATAATTCTGTTTCTACACTCCTACCACTACACCAGCAAACTGTACATGCTTCAAATTACTTTAAAATATTAAAACACAAAAAGCAAGAAAATTATGAAAGGGAAAAAGACTGTCTAGTCAACAAAATTCTAAACAGGAGAAAAAGCAGGCTCTCCGTAATCAAGATAGGATACTCGCTTAAAATTTACGAAATGGCAAAAATCAACAAAAACAGAAATTCTATTTTCAATAGTTTCAAAGGCTTGAAGGAGCGTAGCCTTATTCAATAGGAATTGATAGGATTTTCTCCTACAATAAGATAAGAGGTAAGAAGCAAGGAAGACTGTTTATGAACATTATAACATACAGAAAGACTACTGGCCTAATTTCACTCAATTATATAAACTATACTTGGTGTGATTTCTTTATGTCATTTCATCAATTTACACACATCTAGGCTAAAAGTTTGTTAGTAGCTAGTATCAAAAAATATTTAGATTAATGCTACAAGCAGTAGTAACTAGTAATTCAATAACAATATCATTTCAGATTTAATTTGGCAACCCACATATCTGATCCACAGCAAACATCAACGATACCCAACCAAATAAAGTTTCAAACAGACTCCACTTTCTTCTTTTTTCTCTTTTTTCTCGCCTCTCCTATCCGTTAGATTTGCTTAGCAGAGTTTGATGGGAAGACTTGGTTACGGCTCTCAAGGTCACTCATATAAATTCCTGGAAAAGTTAAAAGAAATCCTACTACCTATTGGCCTAAATCAAGAAAAAAAACATGATAAACAAATTGTCAGGAGAAATGATGAGAATATTGTAAATGATTAGCTGAGAATTTCACTTACATGGACAAGACTTCTTGAATACGAATTCAAGTTACAGTCGATTTGCCTGTTGATGCGTAACTTTCCCCCTTTCCAAGCAGATATAGAGTGTGTCTCGAGCTCTTCCTCCGTCAAATTGGATCCATGATTCCCAAGCTGAAGTTGGATAACATATTAGTATTTATATTCATTTATTTGGATCAGTAGTATGTATATTCATTAAGAAAGAACGATGTCACGTCCCTTAAAATTAAAGGGGAAGGAAAGAAACTGCACAGAATTAGTTGACAAAATATGGACCTTACATTCGAACCCCAAAAGACATACTTGACCTCCCCTCTAATACCAAGCAAAGGACAAGAAATACTCTAATACCATTCACAGCCTCAAACATATGCATTATTTTTGCTAGTTTTTTGGTGTAAACTAGTTATTGTACAAGATGTAGATGCAATGTTAGACAAAATAGCTGATTTGCACAACAACCCGTACGCTTGTAGCACTGGCTTAGTGATCTTTTTGCATATAAAAAGAAAAGATACTGTGATTCCACTAAGAATAATAGTCCTCTAGGATATTCACACACAACACGTCTACCATGGAAATAAATAAGTAGACCCTTACTTTTAAGTTAAATAGCTCAGTTTGACTTTACACAATTGGTAGAAAAATATAATCATTTGCTGAGTAGGAGTCCAAATTACAGATTGCTCCATGACAATTGATCCAAAAGTAAGCTGATGGACTTATAGATTCACTTGGATGTCTGAAAGAGGGATCCCTCAAAATTTTGATTGTATACTATAAATGGTGAGATATTTGATTTCAGGGAAGTTAACGTTAATTTGAGTTGGCGCCAGAAAGGAAAGCATAGCATTCAATTTGGAAAGGACCAAGAAGCCATGTTGCTCCTTTGAGCAGATTTTACAGAATTTCCTGTTTGAAGATAAAAGCTTTATCTGGCTCTGATACTTAGCAACTTCATCGAACGAAGTTGTAGAGGAAGAGAAGGAAATTTTCTGATAAATCAAATCCTAAATTAAGCATCTTATATAAATAAGAACAAGAACAAAAAAAAAAGAGGAAAGTTTTATATATGAAGGAAGCAGAACTGAAGGTTGAAGTAAAGCTCAAGAATGACTCCATATGTAGATGGTGAGACAAGGCAAAGTTTAAAGTGAAACCAATAAACAATATCCTCAGCGAAGGATATCAACCACTTGTTCTTCATTGCAAGTTTACTTCTTAGTTATGGTATATGCTCTTCAACATCTTGAGTCTAAGATGGTGTATGAGATGCTCTAATCTCCATTCCTTCAATTTTGGCATGGAAGGGGTATCCAGAAGGCTTCTCACTCTCTCTGGAACACCATCCCGGCAGCCATTTAGTGGGCAATTTGAAGGAAAGAAACTAGAGATTTTTTTCGAAGAAAGAAGATTTTGTAATTAAGATCAAGCACAACTGTAAAGTTTTGCTTAGACTATGTAGCAACATGATCACATTAGATGTACATGATAGCTTGCCTATTCTTGACTTTATTAGCTCATTACATAGATTGCAATGGCCTTTCCTTCTGGTTGTAACTTCTCACTGCACTCTCTTTATGCATTTTTTTAATAAAGTAAACAAAATTTATTAATGAGGGCGTAAAGCACCCGTATACTAGTATACCTAAAAGTAGAAAATCTTACAAAAAGATATGGTTTTCTACAAAAATCTTAGAGGAATCTCCTGGGTGCACCAAAAAGCAATAAGGGATAAGAAACTACTCCTTAATTGTACAAAATAGTTTTCTGTTCCATCCGAACTTTTTATGCTGTTTTATGAATGAAAGTTACACCTTCCAATCAAGAAAAAAGAGAGAACAATATCCTGAGAGAAGGAATTACTATGACGCTCACCTCCATAAGGATTAAGATGAAGTCTATCGCAGTGAGAACTCCAACAAACTGACCCTTGAAAAAATCCCACAAAGGAGCAACAGAGATTCCCTGGGATAAGCTTTAATCAGATGTCAGCAATTCCAAGCTGTTACTTAATGAAATTAATAGCAAGATAAATTTGATTACTGTCCACAGCAGTAAAAGGAAGGCAGGAGCTACAATTGGCAAAGACAAAGTAAATAATGTCCCAATATTACCAAAACTCAACAGAATCACTATCAAAATTTGCGCGTACAAATGGAAGTATGGCATATACATTCAATCAACTGCTTCAAAATGTTGGTTTTTGTAAATATGTATTCCACTTATGGTTGTTTTTATAAGACTGCTGTTAAGGGGATTTTAATCCCCTCAACATGTCACAATGTGTGGTGCACTCCCCTGCCCCCACCCCCATACCCCCCACACACACCCAACGATGATGCAATAATTAGTTATTCAATTATCCCATATTTTACCTACCTAATTCCAAATTTATTCTTAAAATTGTTCCATTATGAAGATAATTAAACATTTATAATTATAGATTTTGATTTTCTTTAAAAATGCTAACTATGTTTAATCACATAGTCTTACTTTCCTTTTGGTCCCTTTCAAAAAGAATGTCACTCTTCTTTTTTTGGCAACTCTCTAAGTCTAACTTTCCACATGACACGTTTAAGACCACAAGATTAAAGGACATTTTTGAACATTTTACATATCTTTAGTTTAAGACCACAAGATTGAAAATTCTTCTTTCCTTACTTAAACTCCGTGTCAAATCAAAACCAAACAAACAAATTGAAACAGAGGGAGTATTATAATTAATATATATTAAATTGGATAAAGTAAATACAAAAACAACTGAGGGTATTATTGGAAAATATTTATTCAATTTAAAACCACAAATACTTGAGATCATATATAGTACATCCATATTTTGATCCAATAAACCAAACATCCGATAACAATTACACTATTACTTACCATACATTTTGAAGAAACCAATATTACTTTACATATTAAAGATCATGTATAACTTGTATGCAAACATTGGCTCCTTAATGTTAATTACATGCAATATATGTTTTGATAAGAATCATAAAAGATATATAAGCAAGCGGAAAAAAATGAATGTTTTCTTTTGATCAAATTAAAACTCCTTAATAGATTGGATAACTTGTAACCAATTTCACATGAAGGCTTGGCATAGATTGCTTCGAGAAATCTAAATATACAAATTCATCATTCCTAATAATCAATTGCATAGCAAGAACTATTCCAAGCCCTCAAAGGAGACAAACACTACGAGCACATACAGACCGACTCATTCCCCCCGGTTTCATTATTATTGCCTACCTAAACAACTAGCAAGAAATTCTAATGCCAGTAGGTGGACAGCCAGATCTTATACAAACAAAATATAAATTCAAAAATCTACAGCCTATAACAGCATGTCTTCAATATGTATAACAGTATTTACCTGCTCATAGAGAACATGAAAAGCTTGTTTTACTGGAAGATTTACATCCAAGGCAATCACCTACAGAAGAAAGGAGAAGGAATTTTTTACATCTTAACTATTAAAAAAGAAAAAAAACTACATCTTATCATAATTATCCTGGACTTGTAGGCAGAGAATAGAGACAACATATATGTGTAGTTACCTTGCCAGACTCTGGGAGTAACTCATAGGCAGTATGTGTAGACAAAAATGCAGATATACGTTGACGGGATAACTCTATTTCAGCCTGTGATGTCTGTGGAACTGCATCCTGCACATAGTATCTGATGGTGTGACCAAATTTGTACATCACATAAAAAGGTAGTGATGCTGCGATGCAACTGTTTATTTGTTGAAATGTGATGTCCTCAATATTGAATATCAAAGGTCAACTATTCTACCAATGTACTAGGTAAAATTTCAAACAATTAAAGTCTTAAATTTCCCCTGCAGGGAAAAAATTAGAGACTTTCGAATTCCTGCAAAAATATGATGTTTTCTGCCAGGACCACAAATTGCATTGACAAAAGTTTCAACCTCTGCATAATATTCCACGACAATGAAAAATGTTGCAAAAAGTAAGCTGAGAAAAACAGAACCTAATTGTCGCACGGAAATCTCTTCTTTTTTATTAGGGTCACATAACAATAAGATGACAGACTACTCGATCACTTGAGAATATTCCTTTACCCCAGACATCTTATCCACACAATCCCTGTGGATATCGAATTCGTGGCAAAAAAGAATGCAAAAGCAAAAAGGGCCAAAAAAGGTACCAAGATATATGAAATAAATTCAGTAGAAGTGAAGCAGAGCAGGAGCCAAATGCATCAGCTAATAGAACATTTTAGTTATATGAGGTATGTTAATCCTCTTACCAGTCGAAGAAAATCATTATCGACATCCATATTAGATTCAACGGGTCCATCTGGACTAAAAAGTTCAGGAATAGCATCTGACTCCCTGGGCAAGAAAATTGTGTTGACTACGCCATAATTTCCACTTACAACTGGCTGACGCTCATCATGACGCCATTCTCCATCAACAAAGAACTTGTACTGTAAGTAAGTGAAAAGGCAAATCAATTTATGCACTATTACAAAAACATTTTATTAAAATCCTAGTTTTTATTGAGTATGTCACTTGAATTTAAGTGAAGTATTAATATTTTCATATAACTGTCATTTCAACTATGTTTAACCAAACGAGGGGTGAAAATGTAATTCAAAAGAAATGAAAGAAAAAAAAAATGTAAATCTCGCCTCTGCTAAACATATTCCCTATCAAAAGAAGAGGGAATAATGATAAAAGAACTATTTGCAACAAAGCATTGCTTCACTTTATTTCTTTTTACACTGAAATAGAAGCAAACATAAGCTTTGGCAAACATGATAGTATGGAGCAATGAACAAATTGGTTTTTGCTAAATGGATTATTATTCTTTTCCCCACCATGTATGTTAGACACTTGTCGACTGAGAGGATACCCAGTAACAAGGGGTTGCTGATTTCCTTGAGCACACAGCAGACTGAAATAGTGGAAGCTGATCCCTAAGATCAAAAGGAACTAGGAATTGCGAGTTCCTGATAAGCTGGAACTCTAGCACTTCTATATCTTGTGCTAAGTTGTGTTTATGATGTAGTTCCAGAAGTATGTGACTGATTATGCAGTAATGTTTGCCTCATTGTCTGCAAATAATATGAATTTCCCAAAAAAATGTATACTAAATTTTATTTATTAATAGAATTTTGAAACTCTATAGGTCAACCACTCATATTTCAATTTCCTACTTCATTGTGTGTGTGTTTTTAGAACGATTCCATGTGTTTGTTCAAATCCATCCGCACAGAAACAGAGATACTTGCCAATATAATGCAGGTAAGAATATATTTAAAGAGTCTATCATCTTCCTTGATATGCTTACAATGACTTTGCATGCTACAATTGGAAGATTCACTAGGTTCTGTTATATAGGTTTACATTGGGATTTCCTGAATTGATGTAATAATTTTAGATTTATCTTTTTTAATTTGTCGTAACTTTATCTTTCCTTGCAATTATCCTCCCAACACATTCAAACTATTCTCCATCAAGCAAAACCATAAATCTCCTTCATCCAGAAAAACAAAACACTTCTCATAAGACACTTTTTTTAATTTCCTGCTTCACAATCTTTGAAAAGTTTACTCAAGTGTTTTGGAAAGCGAGAAGCAGGAAAAAGCGATAAGGGATCGCTAATGAAGCGCACGCTTTTTTCAACTAAAGCGCAGTTTGATACAATAATAAAAAATATTAAATTTGCATAGAAAAGAAAACCAAGAACTCAATAGAAATAACATATTACTTTCAATTTTTAAATTAAAAAATAAATACTCCTTCCGTCCCATTTTGTGGGGCACTATTTGACTTGGCACAGTGTTTAAGAAAAAAGAAAGACTTTTGAAACTTGTGGTCTAAGATAATCCTTATATATTTGTGTGGATGTAAATCATTTCATTAAGGGTAGAAGGGAAATTTTAAAGTAAAATTGTTTCTAATTATAGTAAGATAACATTTTTTTTGGGATGGACTAAAAAGGAAAGGGTGTAAAAAAATGTGACGGAGAGAGTAATAGATACTAGATTAGGATAACAATAGTACAGATTTTCACCACAATCAGAAGCAAAAAAAATAAACTGAATATTTGTAAGCTACAGCAAATACGAAAAACTAAAAATAATTACAAAAGCGAGATCAGAAAAGCTGCAGTAAACTAATAGAGGAGGAGAAGAATAGAAAAAATTCAAAGAAAGAGGAAAAGTGAAGAATAGAAAACAAATGAGAAGAGGAAAAGTAAAAATCGAAGAAAGAGGAGAAGAGAAGAAGAGAAGACCTTACCTTGAAATCCTAGAATTGGGAAAAGCAATGGCAAGAAGAACCGAAAAAATGCTAAGATTGTTGCAATCTGTAAAAAAAAAATAGACCTAAAATCTCGCTTTTTCATAGAAGTGACGCTTCACACTCGCCTCACTTCTCGCTTCTTCTGCTGAAGAAGAGCTCTCTTTTCATCTCATCTCGCTTTAGTGCCCTGAAGCACTTGACCCTCGCTTCACGCTTTAAGTACTGAAGCGAGCGTAACACTGGTTTACTCCCTTTCACCTCTCAAACATAATAAAAGAACTAGTTTTTTGAGTGAAGTTACCATTTGACAGTGGCACACCCCCAAATAGCAGCTCATAAAAGCTCACTGTTAAGGAAGTTACTAAGCATTTCTCTTAACAACGGTCAGCGACATAGCCAATATGTTTGAAAGCTACCAAAAACTTTACAAAGTACATTATAGGCGTTGACAAATGCTTGATATAATACAAACCTGGTGATATCCTGGTGTTAAGTTGCAGACAACCTGAAACACAGTTGGGCAACCCTCCATGGGTGACATTGTTATGTGATCTTGCCACCTGCATAATACCAAATTCCATTCAAAAAAAAAAAAAAAGACAATCTCTTACCTAAACCAACATAAATATGAATAATAACAGAAAGAAGAATAGCCCCCAGTGCTTTGGTCTGGTGGTACCAGCGCAGCACATATGTGGGCTAGGCACGATTTCAACCCTGCCGCACTAGTTCCAAACTGCGCCTCTGGATTTATCGGTATCGAAAAATATACCAAAAAGTAGATAAAATAACAAACAAAAAAAGAACATCAACACCTCACCTAGTGAAAGAGCCACTGAGCAACACTCTTCTTCCCCCGTAAGGCCATACAAAACATGTTGGCATCAAAACAGTACCTGCAACCCCAGTATGATTCTGCCCACTATCACTACCAGACCCAAACATCTCCCCTTCACAAAGATTTACACTTGACCCCCAAAAAAAAAACTATATCCCAAACAAAAAGCCTGAATTTCCACTTCAATTGATAAATAATCCAAATAAACAATCAGCAAAAACTAAATTTCTCCAATGCCCACTAATTTCCAAAAATCACCACAACCTTCTAATTAAAACCCAATTCTGGGATCCTCCATGCTATAGCAGGGGACCCCTCCTCACATTCTACACATGCAAACACAGAATCGAAACCCTAACACAAATTCTCAATCCGAAATCTCCAAAAAAAAAATTAAAAAAAAATCACCCAACTTTTCAAGACTGAACGAAACCCTCTAAATTATCATCAATTCACAAAATATAACAAAAACAATGCAATTCCAAGTCTGATCTGAAGTGAATCCAAAGATTTTCCGCACAAATCGAACAAGAACAAGAAAACCCTAAATTCAGAATTTGGAAAGATAAGAAGAAAAAAAAAGATTCAGTTTTTGAGAGTAAGGATAGATAGTATCGACATTGATGATAGATCTTTGAAGTTTGTGTGCAATGTGGCGGAAAGTGGAGAAGAGAGAATCATCTATAGAGAAAAGGCAAAAAATAAGTTAAAAGAGAGAGAAAAATAAATAAATAAAAGGACAGATGGGAAAAACAAAAAATGGTGAAATAATTGTATGTATGTGCGTGCATGTACAAAAAAGATTACGTGTACGGATGTGCAGCTGAGGTGAAGAGAGAAGAGGAAGTTAGAGCCTACTTTCTTTATATTATTACACTTTTGCAACAAAATTCAACCCAAAAGAGAAGGAAAATTAATTAAAAGTTCTAATTCTAAGGTCATATATGAAGAAATGATTGTTATAATCATTTGGAATTAAGTGGGGTGTGCGATAATCAATAGTTAAAAGTTTATATCAAATATCAAATTTTTAAATTTCGATATGATAATTCGATAATCAATAGTTAAAAGTAAATACAGAACAGTGTCACACGAATGGAGGGAATCATAGGGGACTCGAGCAGACCATATATACATGTCTGGTCCAGATCCAGGACTTTCACAAGCAATCATCTTGGTATGTTGTGTGAATTTGGGGTTTCATACTCATGCGTACTTACTTCACTTGTTATTCCTCTTTTGATTGTTGTGCCAAGTATCAAATTTTAAATTTTGATTTGATAATTCAAGTAATCAGTAGTTAAAAGTAGATACTAAAAATCGCATTTTAAATTTTGCTTCAGTAATACGATACATGTACATTAAACTTTGATTTGATATAATATTTATTCTTTAATACAAGTTCATCACTCTAATAGTTTTTTTTTTCTTTTTAAGATTACGATAATTACCTGCCTAAATTACCAATTAAATAATTAATCATTTTTACATTCTAATCCCATTCTAAATAGTACAATATCTTTCCATTAGCGAAATAAATACTTAAGTATATTTTCATTCACTTTTTATTATAGGGCAAGACAGTCAATTTTTTATAGATTGAAATAATCATGAAGGGATTGTATTAGGTATATAATTTGAGCATCCCTCCTCAACTCAACTTGTAAAGAGAAGAGGAGAACTATTAGGCAAAATAGTTGGCTTGAATCTTGAATAAAGAGGAAGGGATTTGGTGAAGTGGGAATTATGGAAATCCTAAAAGATATTTGAACATCTAAAGAGGATTTGTAGAATTCTCAATTTATCATATTTTCTCTCTCATATTTAAGAGATTTGTTTTCTTACACGCATTATAAAAGATAAATTACAAAAGAATTACATTAATGTGAAAGTCCATATATAATCACGTTGAACACGAATTTAATTATAAGCAACTCATCATGCAATAGTTTCCTAAAAGGTTAGAAATATTTTACTTCCTCTGTCCCTAGTTACTTGTCCACTTTTGAATTGACACACCTATTAAGAAAATAATGATTGACATATTGAATTTTATCATTTTACCCCTGATAATTATGAAGTTGATGAATTAAAAATTTAAGATTTTCAAGAAATTATACCTTTTTCAAAGTAATTAATTGAGGGTATAATAGGTAAAAATAATAATTCATTTCTTGATTTGTCAAAATGGACGAATAGAAAAGGAAAATTGGACAAGTGATTAGGGAAAGAGGGAGTATTGAAGAAGCAAAAATAAAATGTCCATGCATATAATCTTATTTGATAAACTCGAGCGATGAAAGAATTATGATCAATGTTGAGGATGAAATTAAACAAACATAAAAAACTAACACAATTTACTCTTTGAAGTAGGAGTAAGGTCTATGTATATTCTATTCTCTCCAGACCCTATGTTTGGGACTACACATGGCTTGTTGTTGTGTAAAAGTTGTCAAGAAGAAGATAAATAAGGAGGCACAGAGAAATTTGACGAATTGACAATTTAGCCAGTGTGGTAAACGTCAAATTTGTCCGTGTCTCCGTATTTATCTTCTTCATTACAACTTTCATACAACAACAAGCCATGTATAGTCCCGAACGTGGGATCTGAAGAGAGTAGAGTATACATAGATCTTACTCCTACCCCACAAAGAGATGGAGATGTTCTTCTCGACTCGAGCAACTTTCACACACACACGAATTTCATTTTGTGAAGAAATGAACAAACCTTAGGATTGCTCACCGTTAACGTGAGAAGAAAAAGGATTTGTTCATTTGTACAATATAAGGCAGTGAAGTTTGAAAACACCCTTATTCAAAAGGTTTGAAGTTGTGGACTGCCAAGTCTAATTCAAACCCAAAAAACTGATTTTTGACTTCAACTTCAATCATTTGGATTTGAAGTTAGGTTTGACATTCTCAAATTTCACCCATATGTCTGAAATTTCTGCAATTTTCAATTTCAATCTCACGGGTCTGAATTTGACTATGAAGTGGCTGAATATATATTGGAGTAAATGATTAGTGATTTTCAACTATATTTATTTAGACCTGCACCATATCCTAACTTGGACCTACCCAAAATGTCTGGAATAAATCCAACCTTAAGAAGAGGCCAGTTGAAACCATTGAAGAGATTATGGACAGGAGCTAAAAATGATGAAGGATACGATACCCAGAGCTCGAAACATAGATCATGCAATGACTGATATTGTTAAACATAGACATTTCAATTTATGCATATAAAAGCTTGCATATCTCTCTCCTGTGCATGCTCATATGCTGCATGTTAACTTACTGAACGATGTCATTCTAAAGAGATAACGACCAAGAGATCTGGCCAAAGGCAGCAAAATGGTTAACTTTTGCTTATGAAGATTGTAGGCAAATTGAAACTAAATCAAATTATATACAGGCAAATAAAAGGATAAAGCATATGCCAAAGCAAAGTCTGTTATAATATCTGAACTATTGCAGTTTTTTGGTAGTTATGACTGTGTTCCTCAGTCTGCAATAATGTATGAAATTTCTGCATCTGTGAAACTAAGAAGTATATTTCCCCCCGTGAGAGATGTATAGCATATACTGCAGAAATGTGCAAATTAGTAAAGTATATTTACTCCTAACTAGTAAAAATGTTTGTCCTGCTAAATCCCTAGACACGTTCAGATATGAGTATCACCAAAAAAGGAATTAAGGACCTAACTCCAAACAGCACCAATAGTGGAGCCGCAAAAAATAGATTGTGTGAGAGTTCATCAAAATCTTCACTGGTCAGTAACACTGTTGGGCTTTTTGTTAGTGTTTTCTGTTCTCTTTCCTGGGGTACTATCTGACACTATAATGTTGTTAAAAAATGTCACTTCTTTACCCAATGCTTAAATTGGAACATCTGGACAGTAATTCCTGTAATGAAATTCAAAATAAGCAATGTTATCAGAAATTACTTATATGAAATAATTTTTGACAATAAGTACTTATAATTAATGTTATAAAAACTGTACTGTAGAACTACCACATGTTCTCCCTCAGGGGTTAAGATCCAGGAGGAACCTGGGGTACTGGGCTTTTCTTATTCTTCAAATGTGAATTTCAGGTTAAATGAAAGACCATGCAATTAACAATAAATGAAAATTTTGCAAGATCTTTGATTTGTTTCAACGACAAAGAGACTTATAATGTAGCAATCAAAAAGCTATTAATAGTATTTTGTCCTAAAGCCCACATTTGTTATTATTCTCAAAAACTTCACACGTCACAGCACCAGAATCAGGGTCATCTAAATCTCACGAGTTCAGAAACCCTACCTTCTAATTGTCCACATTAGAAGATACAGAACAATGCATTTTAATCTTCCCAAGTAAGATATAGACAATGGTGGTGCTAGTTGTGATGTTCTGCAGAAACTGGTGCAATATAAATTTGTAGGAGGTGCATTGAGAGCATTAACATTTATTCTCTTTTAGCATATAGAGACAAATAAAAAGAAGCAACCTGATATTTTGTTGAGTTGAGGTTCTCAGCCTTCTGTTTTTCAATCAGCTGGCTTGTAGTTTCACCACTCAACTTCTGATGCACAACCTGAAAAGAATTTTCAGTTGAGAGTCACTAACTGGTCCACTCATATTCTTTTTTTTATGAAGTAGTTCCATTGATACCCATTAGATGCAATGAGTTGTTCACTAACATATTTTATCAAACGAAAAAGATTTGGTGACGAAAAATTACAGTGCCCATTCTCTTAAAAAGTAACATTCTTCAGAATGATAGTACAATTTAGTGGTTTCTAAATCAACTGCAACGCATGGGTATGAGAAGCACTTGGAGAAGTTATTTCAAGAACTATAGTTGTGTACTGTTTTGCGGGGTTTGGTCCAGTCACAAAACTCATTAACTCCTGAGCAGGTGCATTCACTTATTAGTAACATAGAAAAGAAACGAACAACCATTCTTCCACCAAGCGACATTAGGGCAAAAAGTATCGCTAAAAGGTATATTTTTTCTTGAGAGAGAATACACTTTATTAAAAGTTTGCTGGCACAATGTTGTGGCTTCATTTAAGCACATGAAACTCAAGAAGAATGGTCTATCCTCATGGTTTTCCTATGTAGAGCAGTTAATACAAAATAAGTTAGCAATGGTCTGTCTGGGAGGTTTCTGACTTAAGCATTTAGCTAGTCACAAGTGCTAAAGCCACAGTTTCAAGTTGAAATTTAAGTGATGAAATATCCATAGCCATGTATCTTTGAACAGGAGATGTTTTGATTGCATCTCAACTCCAAATTACTTCTTGAAGGCTAGATGTCTTACAAACCTATCTAGTTGGTCAAAATTGACCACTGTAAATAGCTGAGGCCATTTTTGTTAGCTCCCTAGATTTAACTTAATTTACTTATCTGGAGCTAACCAATCTCTTTTTGTTATCTCAATGGTGCACTCTTGTATTTTTTTGCATCTACTTGATGCCATTTAATGAATCTGCTTACTTCATAGAAGTTAATTTTTTCATCCCTAGCTATGTAACATATCCACACACAATGCTCAAGTGATCATGTACGAGAAGAGACTAACATTAACCCCATGAAACCAGACGCTTAGCTTCTCAGATTTTTTAAAAATAAAAGCATAATTATGTGAAACCAATGATTACGAATTTTATACATTTAGGATACTAAACAAGGCGGATAGAACCTTTATACCCTCAAAATAAAGACTGCATCATATTTATCACTGTTATGATAAGAACAGACGAGTTTAGCGAAACATACACAATATTTGAATCCTTTAGCTCACATCATCAAGTAACATATTAAGAACTTGATCACAAACTGTAAGAATGTAAAGGAATAAACAGCAGTACCTGAAGTAGCTTCTCTACAGAGGAAGGATACAGGTACTGACTCAACCTTCCTTTTTCATCATTCAAACACCGTTCGACCTAACAGTAGCACCTTTAATTAGAACAATAGTAGAGAAGATTTTTTTGTTAGAAATGAGAAATCCTATGAAAGAAACAAATTCATCCAGCACACTGCTATTTTCAAGACAAGCATAGAAACCTTCAATATATAATCTGCCGAAGAATAGCTAAGGAGCCACTCAGAGGCAAATCGAGAGTAGCAACTGAATGTATCTGCAAGCAATTTCTCCTCAAACATGTAATAGTACGTTCCTTTCTGTGGCCCACCATTTTCCCAGAAAAATGTAGAGAGGCCCTGTAGTAGGCTCCTGTCAATTGGTTCCTCCCTACGGTCTTGACTTATCTACATGTGGCATACTGTAAATAACTAGCTGTTCAAAGTTGGAATCAACAAACAAACTTGACATGCTACTTAAAATTACCAGTAAAAGTGCAGCATCAAAAAGTTTTGGAAGGAGATCACAGCAAACCTGAAATGGACAAATGAAAATCAGTATATTACGAAGTTTCTGCGTCTACAAAAAATTAACTAGAGATGATACAGAGACATTTACCCTATTCTGGAAACAAGAAAGAGCAACCTCTTTAAGGGGTGCAGAACTTTTCTGATCGCTGCATTTTCTATCAAGGTAAAGGAAAAACCCTCCAAGACACTTCACCATTGCTTTGTAATTTGCCCAGACACGTAAGAATTCGGCTAACAGAGAGGTACCACTCTTATCTTTCAGAAAAGGCAGAACCTAGAAGCAAAGTGAAAGTGATATTCAACACAGGATATTAGCCAGTGTTAGACAAGGAGAAGTTACTAATAATAGACAAACCCACATTCATTACATTGCTTTACTACAGTGCAGATGCAGCCAAAAACTACTAAATGTTTTAGTCTGCAATCCATGGCCAAAGTTAAGAGACAAGGAATCAAGGACCAACATTTTTCCCTTAGCTAAAATAATCTCTAGTCTAAAACTCATCATTTGAGAATATAAGTTCTCTAAATAATGTAATTTAGTCAAATCACAATTATAATGACAGAGGTCGACTGCGTCAAAGAGCATATTAGATCACTTACTAAACCTTACCACCGAGTATACTCTTAAACTTAAGCTGATCAAATGGAACAGTGTTCTTTGAACAGCTGAGGCTCTGATAGTAATTCTTTTATTCTTTTTTTTTTTTTTGTGTGTGTGTGAAAAAAGTTTTCCTTAGACAAGTCATCTTTGTTACTACAGAATTTCAGTTGCATTTAGCTACAATATTACAAAGAAAAATCAATTTTATGAAGCATTCTATATCCAAATTAACCAGCAAACAGAAATAAACTGTACATCATTTGCATTCTACCTGTTCAAAGTGTAAGAGTGACAACTTGTATGCTAATGACCAAAATAAGACAATAAGTTCATATTGAATTAAGATACTTTGGCAGATGTAGTCATAGTTAGGATAACACTGAAGTTGTTTAGAGAAAATATGACTTTTTTAATGAAGTTTCCCACTGATGGTCCATAAAAACTAACCTTGAAGTATATACTCTCATCCAAGACAGCATGATACCTTTGAAGAAGTTCTGCTGATAAATCATGTGGGGGAGATCGAATACACAAAAGATAAACACAGCTATCAAGAGTTAAAGATGCAAACTGCAAGGGAAAATAATAGCACCAAATTTGCTGGGACTATATTACATACTACCTAAGAATTAAACAAACAGGACAAGTATAAAGGCAAAAATAATAAAAGATATGCTAACACATCACTTGGATCATTAGTGAAAGGAACATAGTCTTAGATCTAACTAATTTGGGTAGTACTCCAATGCAACTAAAGAAAATAATTGAAAAACTGACCCTCATGGTAGTTTCAAGTAAAATTGACAGTTGCAAAATCAGCAAACACGGAAATCATTATCTTAGCTAATAAGCTGGTAGAAGCCATGCTGATGTTGACATACAAACAAGTTGGGTGAATGTACATGCATGAACTTCTCATGCATCTCTTTTTGTGCACACATGAAGATTAAAATGGTATTTCAGACAATAAAACAGCAAATCATTTTGATTAAACCTGTATGCATATTACTTGAACAAGCCATGGTTGTTGTTGTACTCATAATTACCATCAGCTTAATGTAAAACAAATTAGAATACCAACAAGGAAAATACAAACAGAAAGGATCAAACAAACAGCCGAAAGAAAGGGAAACACTAACATCAATACCTACTACCACCACACTTCAGTCCCAAACGAAGTTGGGGTCAGCTATCTGACTTTCATAATCTTGTTACTTCATTTAAAGGAAAACACAATAACAATAAAAGCAAAACCAAATAGATCATACAATGTCGTCTACCAATGATACACAGCAAATTGATTGACATAAAGAGAGAAAATTCATCTTTGGTAATTCCAAAATCCAAGCAAAGTTCATCTTCATCAGGCTAAAACCAAGAAACAAAAAGATTTGAACCATCATTAGCTAATCAAAGTATTAGTTTCTGCCACTCGCCTCAGGGAATTCTCAGTTATAATTATTTTTTTAAAAACACATCTCCATTCTCCCCTCATAACATAGTGTAATACTACTAGCAATAAGGATAAGGCAAACCATAACAAATTTCCAGGATACTCATAATATCTCATGTATTCTTCTGACGTTACCAGCTTACTGGCAGGGTAACCATCCATAATCAACTTCACTTTCGTAATGCCCTCCTCTAACGTCTTCATGCTCTCATCTAGCCTCTTTGCATTACTCATTCTCTCAATTCTTCCACCTATTCAAATTTCAACAAAACAACCACAACAATCAACAACAACATACCCAATGTAATCCCACAATGGACCCTGAGGAAGGTAGATTATACACATTACTCACCCCTACCTCATGGAACAACCACAACAGGGGGGGTTTTAACCTGTCCGCACCCAAAGGGTACTGGCTGCCAGTTTCCATTGTCATATAAAAACAATATAAGAAAAATATATGTAAACCCTAAAAAGTACAAAAGAACACGCACAGGGTACATCAACTCACATAATCCCTACACATTCATTCATTCATTCATCAGTTCAGATACACTAGTATATCACAATTTTAATACACTAGTATATCACAATTTTAATACACTAGTATATCACAATTTTATATGCTTTATCAACCCAGCTATACAATAGTAAACACTAATATATATTTATTGGAACGATCATTACTGTACATGTACATGAATAGAACGAACGATGAATCACTCAAAATTACCAAAAATTAATAGAAAACAGAGAGAAAATCTGGTGAATCAGAGTGTTACCGATTAGGGTTTATGAGAGGGAATGGAAGGAAGTTTTGTACTTTGCTTGGACGTCTGTCTCTATGTGATGAATGCATGAAAACTGGGGAAAAAGCGAAATATAAGTAAAGTTGAAAGCTGCCTCAAAAGCTGATTTTCCAGTTGTAGGAAACAAAACGGCGTCGTTCTGTTCTGGGTAGAGACTCCATAATTATATTGGGACATTCGGCGCATGCTTAAAATGTGGAGTAATTAGATTATTATTTTGTTACACCTTAAATGAAGCAACAATTATTCACTTTAGACTAGCAAATATGTCATGTTTCTTTCCCACCTACTTTATTGTACAACATTTATACATGTTAATCTTTGATATAATTTATACGCATAGACAGCGGGGATGAAGGGTTTGTGAGGAAAAATTAATGGTCAATGGTTCTACAATTGCAATAGCACTTACTGAAAAGATTATTCTACGACCAGCCGCCTACTTAATTACACTTTCGACATGGACAATATAATCATCGAAATTCCACAAGTATAATTGGAAGAGGGTGGGGGTGTAAGTAAACCTTACCTCTATTTTTGTAGGATAGAGATGTTGTTTAATACTCCCTCTGTTTCAATTTGTTTGATCTTAGTTCATTTTTAATCTTTTTCGAAACGAATGACCTTTTTCCCTCTTTAACAACTCTTTAATTTAAACTTTTCAAATGACATATTTAAAATCACAAAAGTTAATGACAGTTTAATACATTTAGATTATATCTAATTTAAGACCACAAGATTCAAAAAATTTCTTTCTTTTCAATTTTTATAAACTTCGTGTCAAGTCAAAATAGTTTAAAGGAAAGAATAATTTATAAATTGAACATAATTATTTTGATGTAATTTGGCTGTACTGGAATTTCATACGAAAACACCTGGCTTATCAAGTGGGACCCACTCCAACAGCTAGATCAATTTAGTACTTGAAAAGATAGTAGAATAGAAGCAATAATAAGAGAATAAAGAAGGAGACTTGACATGATAAATGAATAAAAATGACAAAACACATATGCCTAGATATCTTGTTACAAGTGTAGTGTCCCATCAAACTATGACAGGGAGATTTCTTTATTAGTGCTCGTGTAAGAAGGTGTCTATTAGTGCAAGACAAGGATCCAGGTAAAGTAGAATAAAATGATCTTTCTTTATATTATTCCCCCAAATGTGGCAAAATCTTCTGCACTTTATATGCAAAAAGAAAAAGTTTCCTCTTGCCAACAAACTTGTCGAACCTCTTCACCTTCACAAGGTAGGGATAAGTAGGGATAAGGCTGCATATACGCCACCATCCCTAGACTCCACTTGTGGTATGAACCTGTCATGCCTTTGCTTAACCTCACTCATCAAGGGTTCTACAGTCACAAGTCCAGTTTATCAACTCAGTAATGATGGTAAAGAAGACACCATTATTTCCAATTAATTGACAAAGTGACCATATTTGAATCCAGAAAATACGCGCATCTTCATTTGAGTTAGCTTGTAATATGAGTTACAAGTTAAAAAATATTAAAGTAAATGGTTATTTGGCCACAAAGATATCAATGGGACAAACTCTAATCTGTGAAAACTTTGTTTCTACGTTCCATTCTGTTGCATAAACGAAAGAAGAAAACAAGAATCATGGTAAAATTCCGTCACAACAGAGAAAGGAACAAGATTTTATCAACAACAGCTAAGATTAAAATTCATTTAAAGAGCTAACTATAGTACAAGGATGGGCACTTCGTTAAATATAAACATTTTCTTCAGGTTTGACTTTGTCTAATAACCTTGATTCCACTAACATATGTGCATAGGTACGTTGTGCTTCTTTCAGCTCCTTCCGAAGCTTATTAACCTGCAACAACCACATGAACAAGACATATGATGATTTTCATTTGAAATCAGGTATTGCTTTCAACTACTGACGAGTTAATACAGGAGACAAAAGTTTACTTAATCACACCTTTGAATGAAGTTCTTCCTCCCTCTTCTCACATTCCGAGCACCTGGGACAAGAACAAAGTAGTCGCACAAATATATTTTACGGATACACAATGGTGCTGCAAACACACACGTGTGTGTGTTTATTTGACTTGATAGTAATTGAATTTAATATTTTCCTACGAGATAATACAAAAACTATACCCTTCAACATGTTACATTTTTCAACTACACACTTAAACTTGAGAAGTCCTATAACCCTCCCTAAACTTGTCTGAAGTAGAATCATTACCCGAGACAAAAACCATATTTAAATGGAACAATGCAAGTCATGCACTACCCTTGTTCTAACTGAAAGAACTTCCTGCGCAATTCATGCCTGAAGTCTGCAGCAAATTCTAGTTTCGGGGTCGCCAACCCTTGTTTTCTCATCTTATTTTCATCCTGCTTCTGGTCCTCTTCTACATTGATTTTTTACTATAATTGTCATTATTGAAAATGTGATTTTTTTCTCTTCTTTTTTACCCTTATCTCTGGGTCATCTTCTAAATTAATTTTTTACTATAATTGTCATCTTCTACACACTCCAATGTTCCAAAGATTTGAAAAGAAACCCTTAAATCTATCACCTTTTCCGTGAAAAACATACCCCGATATCCCATTTTTGACCGGGCAAACACCAACATTTCCGGTGAAAAAATGGTCTGTAACTCTCAAATGCTTAGACCTTGAACAGAGCTCTTCATGGTCGCCATACCCACTGCTTTTTTTTTGATAAGATAAGTGGTATTAATAACAGCATCAAGAAGATGCAATTCATACCCACTGCTTCTCAAGAGAGGTATTGTTTTTTTGATATGAAGTGTGAAGGAATGGGTTTTCTTAACCAGCTACGGTGTATAATGAACATGGTCTCTGCGTTTAATGGAAAATGGGTCTATTCGGAGTGGGTTTTGCTTGGCCTTAGTGCTAAAGTACTTGGTGAGAAGTTAATATGTGCTTATGCCACATATTGGAATGTTATGCAAGTTTTAAAATAGGAATAGCTTTCCATATGATCTGTTGAAGACATGATTAAGTAAATAAAGTGTGTTTTCTCTAATAAAACTTAAGTTTTTTGATAAGGTGGTCACACACTTCAATATGTTGTCAGAGATAGCACAGATCCTTAGGTTCAAGTCTCATCGCCACCCATCAACCTAAAAATCAAATTCCCATGCTCGGCTCATAAAAAAGAAAATCAAGCTCCCATGTGAGGGACGTGTTGAAAACATAATTAAGTAAATAAAATTGTGGTCTCTAAGAGTTAAAGCTAAGGTTTTAGATGAGATAACACACTTCAATATAGTCAAAGCATGTTTTGACATGGCTTGGTACATCACGTTTTCCTACTACTGTCTTGAACATCTCATTGCACAAGGCCTTCTCTTCTAACAATCTTTGCTCATCTACCTTCTCTTCTAACAATCTTTTGCTTATCTATGAAAGTTGCTATAGGAGAATTTCTAATCGGAATTAGATTGGAAAAAAAAAAAAGAGGTCAAAATTATTGGAACAGGATTTGGAATACAAAGGTACAGTCCAAAGACAGGACAAAACAGGGGAAAAGAGCTAGCACAAAAAGCTGAGTGTCTGTGCAATATGGAGAAAAATTTATGGAATGTGTATGAGTGAGCAGGAATTTCCTTTGAAACTGAGTGTGTGTTTATTATTATTTTCTCCAAAAGAAGCTTTCCTGTGTGTTTGAGTAAATGGGGTGTGAAGACATGAAGCTGGTGCGTTAATCACTTGATGGAGGAGTGATAAAGCACAAAGTTGCCAGAAATGGCTTTTTTCGACAAGTACTATCAATATATTTCTAACCATAACCAAATTTTGAAAAAAGAGACAGGAGGAACATCTGTTTTTTTGGCCTTCATTTTTCAACTTTTCACAAACTCAGTGGAGGTGCGTAGAATTTCTTTGTCAATGATAGCGCTCAAGGGTGTAAAATTCCACTACGGATAAACGTGAGGGTTATAGGTCGCCCGCACAGTTTAAGTATGTAGTTCATAATTCAGCCAAAATTGAAAGGGAAACTTATGTATTATCCCTATTTCTATATAAATATATTTCTATTTCTACGTAAACACACTACCCCTCCCTGGGTCTCACAAGAAAGAGAGATGAGAAAAGAAAAGTTAAGTTGTCAGACCACAGAACGTGTTTGTCATCCTTGCATTTTCTTTTATTAACAAGATAAAAACATAATTTGGAAATCACATTATGAGAAGATGACAGACTCATTTATGAAGTACACTTACTGTGCGCGGAGCTTTTCATTCTCTTGAATGAGATGGGCAGCCTCTTGATCTTGTGAGCCACTTGAAGTGAGAGTCTACAATGGTCAAAAGGCAGAGATATTGAAAGGGAGAAGAAATAACACTAGAATACACTCATTATAAATGGCCATATCACTATGTCTCATCTTTGTTATCAGCCTTAGCTCTGCAGGCAAAGTAACTTATATGCAAGATAAGCGATTAAGGTCCATAATAAGATCTTTAAGAAAAAATCGAGGAAAAATACCACATTAACCTGTAATTACTATTATTTTACAAAATTCAAGACAACTTAGGTTTTGTTGGTACAAAGAGGAAAGTAGTTGAAAACATTAAAACAAGCACTGAGCAATGCACCCTGCAGGGAAACACTCTTCTAGCACAAAGTACAAGGTATTTCTTCTGGTCCTATTGTGGGTTTCTTTTTTAAACGAAAAAATCCCAAGGGCCAGTGGGGAACAGTTCAAAATTTGGAGGATAATGTGCTTGTCCCTCTATCTTTCTCCACTTAAATACCAATTTTTTTGCCAGCAATAAGTCTCTCCACTAAAATACCGGACTTTTGCCTGCAATAAGTCTCAAGCCTATGATAATATCATACACTGCGTTTTTACCACTAGATCAAAGCCTTGGTGGGTTTTGGCATGTCAAAATAATGATAAAAAATAAAGATAAAGGAACTCAATCGTTCATAAAAGAAATAACAAATAACATTTCAGTGATAGTCCCTTTTTATAGGAATTAATAGTCTTAGTTTAACAAGGTCATTGTCAGCAGTTAAGCTACCTCTTAAACTTAACATGCTTTCTATGGATAACATGCAAACATTATGCTAAATAGATTTATCCTTCCTCAAGCTATAACGCACATTCAACATGCAATCAATTGTCAAAAGCAAATATTAGGTCTGACGGAGAAACAAAGATGTGGTAATATGCCTAAACAATTTCACAAGCCAAATCCAAAAGTCAAAATATCTGATTTCAAGATACCCAGGAATAGGTGATGCCATGCTTTTTATGGATGCAACTCTATAAAACAGTACTAGTGAAAGGAGAGTAGAGCACACCGAAGAATACATACCAGAATTTCTGGACTTCGCTCACCACCAGTTAAATCAACTAATAGTCCAGCTGTCCGTTTCGAGTTTTCATGTTCTATTGGACGATCAACTGCTTTCCTTTTTGAAGCTCCTGAGGTTCAAAGCAGACAACAATATTGTCAACGGTTGAAAAAGTTTTTACACAGTATTCCAACTTTAAAAAGTAAAAGATGGCGATTCATCTAATTTCAAAAAGTAAACGATGGTGATTCATATATCCAAGCAGGAAACTGCACAAAATTGCATGAGTTTTGTGGGGATCACCACTACTGCATCATAACTAATAACTTCATAACAACATACCGAATGTAATCCCACAAGTGGGGGTTGGGAAGGGTAGAATGTACGCAGACCCTACCCCTACCTTGTAGAGATAGAGAGGTTGTTTCTGATAGATGCTCAACTTAAATAAAGAATTTCCAAACTGTTTGGAGAAGGGAAGACAGATATGAGAGCAAAAACACAACGCATTAATAATGTGAAATGGAGAGCATACAAAACAAACATAAGAAAGAACAGTAACAACAATGAAATAGTGCGATAACCGGAGCATAAGAAACACAAGTGATAACCAAAATCGAATAACAAGAAACTATGAGAATAGTGCTAATACTACGTAAGAAAGAAGATCCAAGTATGACCACTAAGCTTATCCCGAAGGAAAGCGAGATAACAATCAACAACCAACTAACCTTCTACCATAATCCGCGACCTTTGAACTCTCCTATATAAGGTCATGTCCTCGGTAAGCTCAAGATGTCCTGGATATCTTCCTAATTTTATCTCTCCTAGTATGCCCACACATCCACCTTAACATCTTCATCACCCCAACTTTCATCTTCTGAACATGAGAGTTCTTGACCGACCAACACTCTGCCCGTACAACATAGTCGGTCTAACCACCACGCTGTAAAACTTACCTTTAAGTTTTGGCGGTACCTTTTTATCACACAACTAACGACTTCCTAGCGTAATTAAATCACAACCTACAGAAATTCTGACAACGAAAAAAGGAAACCCATTGCATATGCAATCATCTCACTTAGATAACTAATAAGGCACTATGATAACTCAATGGCAGGAAATGAAGCCAAAGCATTGAAATTTGAAGCGACAGTTAAGTTACGAAAGACAGTCAGCAAATGAAGCCAGAGATCCTGAATTTACAAGCCGTGGTTGGGGTATGAAAGTAAGTAAATAGGGGAACTCTGCAACCAACCGCCATATGTTAGAACCTTCACTGAGTAGTCATGAAGAACTGGAGGACATGGGCAGAGAATATACTGCCACAAACACCAATATTTCCAACATAGCCAACTTATGTGGCAGAGATATGTTCAGCAGTAACGAACCCCAGAAAATGCATGTTCGACATCCACCACAGGATCTTCCATCATTATTAGGCCTAAAACCCCGACACTAAATAGGAGCAACGAAACTATATATTCAAGCCATATAACATGTGAAGTGCATCTTCTTACAATCAGGATTTATGAGATTCTGAGGTCTCTAGAAGTAGTTTGTCTTTCATGGACAAGGAACCAAATAAAGATGTCTGCTTTTATCACGTCCCTCCCAAATGAGGGCAGAGAGGGAAAGCCAAGACTATCCCATCATGCTACTGGAGAGAAGGATTTTACATCCCTGATGACTCAAATCCCAAGTTTATATTAAGAGGATTGGAAATAGTTATGTTATTAAGAGAATCTATTCTGTGATGGCAAGTTACTAAAAATAATCTAGAGAAAGAAGGACCTCCATCTCTCTAGAACTCCATTTAGCAACACTGTTCGATCTTCGAAATGATATTCTGTCGCTTTGACCAAACCAAACAACATTCCATTGTAGCAGCCATGTCATGCCCTACCACAGTAGCTTTGCTAGAAGCAGAAAAGTCAATACAATAGGTCGAAAGAGAAGCCTCAATAAATTAAGTTAGACTGCCTACATAGGAAAAAGAGAAGCTCCTTTCTGATTTTCAAGGCCATTAAAAAACTTCTCAACCATGAAATACCAAGCACAATAGAACTAGGATAACTCCCAAAGGAACATTAATTGATCGAGCACACAATTTAAGAGAGAAATGTCCATTATAGAGGTGATACATAGCTCTTTCAATCAATACATTACCTTGTTTAGAGTTATTTTGAAAGACTGGTGTTACAGTTCCCCGTACTGTAATGTTTGAACCAACCGCACCAGAGGAGTTTCCCAAGACAACAGGTTTATATGACCCATGTGTTATTTTGAAAGACTGGTGTTACAGTTCCCCGTACTGTAATGTTTGAACCAACCGCACCAGAGGAGTTTCCCAAGACAACAGGTTTATATGACCCATGTAGTTGTCTAGATTCAGATGAAGCCTGAGGAGTTATCGGTCCCTGAGGTTTTTTCTTTGGAAAGTAACCGAGGAGCCCGCAGTGATAATCCCTGTCAAAGGATGTGTGTTAAGTGAGGAAAATATATAAACAGCTGATTATGAAGAACTTAGATCTGCCTTTCCCATCTAATCCCATGGAAACATAGAAAATTGTAATTAAAAGCTGTTTAAATCAATCAATGCAGACAAGCTAAAAATCTACTCCTCCAATGCTTGCAAGTTACCTTCATCAATACAGAAACAATTCACTGACCCATTCTTAAATTCAAGTAATTGCTTACCAGTATTCCCATGTCATCTCCTTTAATCGTACTTCAAGCTTTTGAAAAAGAGGGGTTTTCTCGAATTCCTGCTTATTATGGGTTGGCTGAATAAAGTTTGCTTCTAGAACACCTGAAGTGGAAGGACATCGTCAAATAACCTTTTTTTTTATAAGAGGAAATCGTCAAATAACCTCTCTAACCGGGTTAAGGGGAAAAGTGGTACAAGCATAAGTAACAGTGAAACAATGTTAAGTGGTTCAGAGGCTTTACCAACAACTCCTCTGCCTCTACTATCTGAGTACCTCACAACATGCCAAAACGGCTGCAAAGAGATGATAAAAAAGATGCAAGACTTTAGGAGTTAGGAAAAGGTATGTAAAGAATGTCTATCTATTGAATCAGTTCGTAGAAGAATAATCCATCAAAATTGTAGATAGGTTATTGCTAGCCTAGAAAGCAATTCTTACAGAATAGAGAAGGTAAAGCAAAGAACACACCCGAAGAAGACAATACATAGAAATTCTTGCATAGAACATATCTACAGTTAGATTTTTAAATGTTAGATTCACTTTCCACGAAGAAAAGGTCATTAGTTTTACAGCCCCTACCTGATTTCTAAACTTACACCATGAAGGAGAATTATGTATCATGATGATAACGAGTCCTCAAGTCCCAATTGATTTAACCCGAACAATAACAAGTGCTCAAGTCTCAATCAATGCAATCAAGGATACGGGAGGACTCCAAGATCCGTCCATATAATCCAAATTTCGAACCTCACTAGCTACTCAAGCATTTCGATGCAAGAACAAAATTGTATCCATAGGTTAGTTAAGTTTAATGACCCTTAGTTTCTTATAACTTACAATTCTATAAGGAAATATACAAAATATAAAAAAGAAGTCAAAACTCGGATTTATTGAAAATTTGAAGAAAAGCCCTTTCGCCAGAAGTAAGAAAGAAGTAAGAAAAAACTCTCTGGGAAAAGAGGACTGAAATCTATAAATCGATTTACAATCTTTTTGACCATATGCATCAAAAGGCACATGTATTATTCTTAAAGGATACAATTTTTTACCCTAACTTCATAAGAAAGAATATTTTTTTAAGCCAAGAGGTTGATAACAATATTTTCAATCAACTTATTGGTCTTACGGTGTATCACATTAGTGACGCGTTTTAAAGTGCAGATCTAGGCCTAGAGCGTATAATATCACTAGTGGGCAGACAGCTACAGAAGCTATCAGACCCACTCATGTGTCAACCTTGTTGATGTGGGTCAGAGTTCAACTTTGTTTAGGCAAATTCTAATAAGGCGGGGAAAACCTTAGTGCTAAGTTTAGGCAAATCCCATGCAGTGAGGTAAACCTCAACAAGGACGCAAGAGAGATGTTGAGTATATCAATAAGCAATCCTTACACACTAGTGAAGCGTTTAAAAGTCATGTGGGTTTAGACCCAGAGCGAACAATAACACTAGTGCATTGGATGTTACAATCACATAGGATTGCTAGTGGATTGTGTACTATCCAACCTACCCTTTAGATTGTGCAAAACAATACCATTGCCTTACTGAATTTATTGTTTCTCAAAAAAATAGGAAGTATGACAAGCGATTTTGCTAAGCTAATAAATTTTACTCCATTTGTCCCATTTAATGTGGCACCATTTGACTTGACACGGTGTTAAAGAAAAAAAGAATAGACTTTTGAAACTTGTGGTCTAAAACAATTTTTAGATATTTGTCTAGGTTGAAAATCATTTCAGTATAAGGGTATTTTAAAGTTAAATTGTTTCAAATTATAGTAAGGTGACATTCCTTTTGGGACGGACTAAAAAGAAAAAGATGCCACATAAAATGGGATGGAGGGAGTAATTGATAAGAGTTGAAATGCCTTGTACTGTTTTAAAATGTTTCATATGACTTGTGAGTACTTTACTGTATCTAAAGAAAAGTTTAGTTTGGGAGTAGACCTTGATGGATCATGTAGCTAACGCGGGTTTATTAGGCCTGGTGTACCTTGTATTTACAATTACCGTTACAGTCCTCACTAGTGGGAAGGTATGACTAGCATACAATTACCCTTCGGGGTGGCCTAGTGTTTTGGGCTTAGGACTTCCATGTTGGAGGTCTCAAGTTCGAAACCCCTTGCCAGCGAAAGCAAGGGGTTTGCCTTCTGGGTCGAGCTCGCCGCACCGGGCTTGCCTAGTGCGGGTTACCTCTCCTATGTGGTTTGCGAGCTATTGCATAGGAGCGGGGGTTTTACCCTGTGCGCACCCAAAGGGTAGCGGCTGGGGGTTTCCCTTGTCATCAAAAAAAAAAACTAGCATACAATTACCGAAGTTGAAGCATGGAATAAAGACATGTAGTAAGTGGGGATGCTCAATAACGTGCTCTTAATAAGCACTTCCTTCCCTCCTTTGGACAAATATCTTTCAGCAACTCTGCTAGTCGCTTCTCAACCTTTTGAAGAACCGGATTCCACATCGTTTGATACTTGTCCAAAACACCTAATGATACTCCTAGATAAGTAGTCCAAAGGGCCCCAATCTTGCAACTCAATACTTGAACAAGTGATCCAATGTTATTCACCTCCCAACAGAAATAATCTCACTTTCTTAAATTAATTTTGAGGCCTGAAACCAAGCAAGGACTTGGTCTAAATAATCCAACTAGGTTTCAACTGCATCACAAAAAATCAAGAGATCATCCGCAAACAACAAGTGAGACACTAAGACTACCCCTAACCCTTTAACTACAGCATTAAAACCCTTTAAGTATCCCCTAATACAGCTCTAACCATCATCTGACTCGAAGCTTCCATAACTAAATCAAACATCGCTGAAAGAGCTCTCTTTGTCTCAAACCCCTCGATCTCTTAAAAAGACGCACGAATTACCATTAACAAACACAAAAAACCTCATCGAAGAGATGCAAAAATGAATCCATTTCCTTCACTTATCTCCCAAATCCTATTTATAGCATAATAGAATCAAGGAACCTCCAATTCACATGATCATATGCCTTTCAAGATCAAGTTTGTATGACACACCTGGCACTCTCTCTCTCCTAGAATCCACCACTTTGTCGCCGGTACGTTGCATCCAAAATTTGTCTACTAAGTAGAGACAGTCTCATCCAACACCTTTTTAAGTCTAATGGAGAACACCTTAGAAATGATCTGATAAATGTTTCCCAGAAAATTATTGGTCTATAGTGATTCATTTCCGTAGCTCCTTCCCGCTTGGGGAGGATCACAATGAACAAAGCATTCAAACTTCTCCAAAAGTATGTGTTTTGTTAACTTTTAGGAAAAATAATGTTTAATGCATGATTGTTATTTTGTTCATTTTGGTTACTTTTTTTTTTGAGATAAGGGTAACTGTGTATTCAAAAAAGTGTCATCATCAAATAATGATGAGCATAGGTCACTTACAATCTCATCAGAGCATAAAACAACCTACCCCTAGGGAGATTACAAATTGCCTATGAAATCAACAAAAAGTTCTATATCCCCCCTCATATCCTGTTTACACCAAAAATATAAAAGACTAAGGCTATTCATCCTTATCTTCTCGATGTTGTTACTCTTGTCCTCAAAACCTCTAGCATTCCTTTCTTTCCATAAAGTCCACCAGATGCAAGCTGGTATTAACTCCCACCAGTCTTCAGTAGAATGTCTTCTTCCTATCTCCTTCCAACTGTCTAGCATACCCTTGGTGGTCTATGGAGTTACCCAACATACACCAAGGATGCAGAAAAACATGTTCCATAGGTTGGTAGCTACCTTGCAGTGGAGGAACGAGTGTCCATTGACTTCAGCATCTTGATCACACATAAAACATCTTGAACAGATCTGTCTTCCTTTTTTCTAAAGCACTTCATGTGTTAGACATGCCCTTCTACAAACCAGCCAAGCAAAACATGATACCTTTAGAGGTATTTTTATCTTCCAAATTAGTTTCCAAGGCCAGATTCTATTTCTACTTTGACCAGCATTGCTGCTCCAGTAGCAAGACTTCACTGTGAACACTCTTTTCCACTGTAATTTCCATATAGGCTTGTCGGGCTCATTTCCATATAGGCTTGTCGGGCTCATTTCCATATAGGCTTGTCGGGCTCATTGGAGGTGCCTGGGAAGGTATTTAGGATCTGAAATAGAGCGGTGATCCTCTCTATCTCCAGTCATTGAGGGCTCTTCTAAACAAGAAATTCCATCCCTGAGGGCTCCACATCTGAGAAATTGTGTCCTTGTTCTGCAGACTAAGTATAACCAAATCTGGAAATAGAGTTGGAAGACAATCTTCTCCAATCCATAAATCATTCCAGAAGTCAATTTTCCTGCCATTTCCCACCTTAAGTGAGATGTTATCCTTGAATTGTGGCCATAGTCTTCTAATGGTCTTCCAAACACTACTCCCAAAAGTTCCCAGAACCTCCTCAGTAGACCAATGACTTTGTAGTCCATATTTGTCAATGATGACTTCTCTTCCATAGTGATAGCTCTTCAGTGCAAAATCTCCACAACCATTTCTGTACGAGGCAGGAGTTCTGGAGGCTTAGCTTTTTTATGTCCAGTCCTCCATGCTTTCAACTAAGTGTTACAATATCCCACTTGACTAGCTTGTAACCTCTATTTTCTCTGTTTCCATTCCAAAGAAAAGATCTTCTAAGTTTGTTGATCTTTTTCTCAATGCTCTTTGGAATAGGGAAAAGGCTCATCATGTAGGAAGGGAGAGCATCAAGGACTGACTTGACCAGGGTCAGTCTCCCTCCCAAGGAGAGGTAATAGCTCTTCCACCTTGCAAGTTTCCTGTCACATCTTTCCAGAACATCATTCCACACTCCTATGTCCTTGTTTTGTGCTCCCAAAGGCATACCCAAATACTTTGTGGGTAGAGTATCTATTTGACAGCCATGTATTACTAAATTCTGTATTCTTATTCCACCTTTTATGCATATAAAGGCATTGTTTGTTCCGATTATTCTAATTAACTAAATTCTAGATGCTCTCCCTACATTTATGTTATCTATCGTCCATATACACCAGTCAGTAGTTCAGAGGTCGAATATCAGAAGAAACTTCTTGTGGCAAGGAAACAAGGAAAAGAAAGGTTTTCACTTGGTCCAATGGAAGAACATTATCAGAAGCAAGGAACAAGGTGGACTAGGTATCAAGAATCTCAGAAAGCAAAACAAAGCTCTCAAGGTGAAGTGTCTATGGAAGTACCATCAAGAGGACCAAGCCCTATGGTACAGGGTAATCAATAGCAAGTATGAGGAATTGAACAAATGGGTAACTAAAGAGGTTAATATCCCCTATGGCATTAGCCTCTGGGAATATATTAGTCTTCTGGCCTTTTCTCGGTAATCAATCACCTGTCAATGTTCAAATTACATAAAAACAAGTTTTTGGGTTGATAAATGGATGGGTACTGAGTGCCTTAAAGATCTCTTTCCTAACATCTTTGTTTTGGCTCAACATCAACAAAGCACTGTTGCTGAAATGTGGTCACAACAAGGATGGAATTTGGTCCCTAGAGAAACTTGAATGACTAGGAAATTCTCAAAATGATTGAACTTTTCAAGTTACTGGAGAGTTTCCAAGGAACACAAACAGGTGAGGATTATAGGATTATTTATGGTGGCATGGGCACAACAAAGGTAGATACAGGGTGAAGGAAGGATATAAACAGACAATTTTTTGTGATCACCAAAATTTCAAATGGCCTTGGAAGCATTTCTGAAGAATCGAAGTGCCACACAAAGTGGCATGCTTTACTTGGCTACTAGCCAATGAAGCAGTTTTGACATTGGACAATGTGGCCAAGAGAGGTTTCTCTATGCAACAGATGCTCCCTATGTGGTAACGATCTCACTATGTGTTAAGGATACAGAGACAGTGAGACACCTCTTTCTACACTGCAATTTCACTGACCAACTGTGGCAGATTTTCCTTAATCTCAGAAGCATTTCCTGGGATATGCCTAGCAAGATTAATGAGATTCTATTTGGTTGGGAGGAGACTAGAGTTGGGGCTACAACCGGAGAAAGATAGAGGATGATCCCTGCTTGTATATGGTGGACTATATGGAGAGAAGGAGAGAGAGAGAGAAAAATGATAGATGTTTTAAGAATAGGAACAACAATCTGAAGTCAAGCTTAAATGTATTTTGTTGTTCTGTTTTTGGTGTACAAATGTCTACTCAGTTTTGGGGAAGATTATACTTCTTTTTCTTCTTATTTGTAAATATGGTTTTTCATTACTACCTAAGTACTGACTTAAATACAAATGTTACTAGTGTCAAAAAAAAACTAACATAACATGAAGAATCAATTTCAAAAAAATTGATCGTCATAGTGAAATATTGTTATTACAAGATGGATGTTTTTTTTTTGAAAATGTATTACTGGATGGTTGTTTTAAAGAGATTTGTCTGTAAATATAGATTTATGCATAACTTATGCAAGTATTAATTACGCAGGCAACACAATGCACCATATAATGTTGAAAACAAGGTTCAAAAGGTAACCCAACATTGTATTACTAAAGCGGAGTTTTACACAGGTGTTATAACTGATAACATCTTAGAAATGCAACCAAACATCCCCAAAGTGTATTTTTCATGTATTTTCTCCCTACTCTCTCATCCCAATGTTGACAATATTTCTAGAACTCACATTCTTCCTCTTCGACCTCCTCTCTAAATAACACGCAACTCTCCTAGAGTTGATGCCTCTCCTAGAGTTGATGCTAGCCCTACCAATATTTTACCCCTACCCCCTTTCCTCTATCCATCACATAATGGTTTCCTGCATTTGCTAATTTTCTATAAGACAACTTACAAACTGAGTCGAGACACTTTTTAGTCAACAATTGTACCTCTTGCTGCTAATGTATCTCCTCACCTCCGAATATTCTCCTACGGGTTGACCAATGGTGCTCTATTTCAAAAAAACGGGTTGACTAATGGTGCTCTTGTTTCCCATCAAAAGAACCACTACTAAAAAAGGTGATCATAGGGACCCATTCAGGATGAAGTTTAGTGGTGATTGCCCACATAGATTAGATGGATGTGTAGTGCAACGGAGAAAATGTTCCACTCCTTGTATCGAATGCATATTCCTCTTTCTTTTTTGTGGTGTACATCTGTTATGTAACCTAACAAGAAAACTATCTCATGATCCGTCAATTCTCCTAAATAAGGAATTATTTGACTCTGATTCAGCTTACTTACAAGATTTAGAGATAAGCACAAACAAAGCTAATTTTTCTCAGAAGTTCAAATTCACAAATTTTTAAATCATAAAGCAACAGAAGCTAGTCACCAATATTAAACGATTTTTGTGGTAGACATTAAACCCATGAATATTCACCACTGGAGCTTCCTTTAGGAAGCCAATAGTGGTAATGACTGAACCCTGCAACCACCAAAACGAGGAAAACATTTAGAGAAGCTCTGGAAACACTGGAGCTTAAATTGTTAATAGCAAACTTTAAGGAAGCAAAAGTAATTTAATGGTCACAGGTCAAGCATGATATGTATCTGATTCAGTTAGTAGACTACCTTGAGTAAAGGGAAATACACATGCTACAGTATGGAGAACTTAGAATATAAGATGTCACAGTTGCTAACTCAAAATTTGAACAATTCCAGAATTTCCTCACATACCTCGACCTCTGTCGCTATAATCAAGAAAGTTAAAGCACTGTAGATAGAAATGTTGATACTTCAGCCAACTTTGTGTACATCTCTTTACAGACTTGACCCTTTTAGTTAATAAAACTATTACCTATTAAAAAATCTCAGAGTAAAACTTTAATGTTCAGATCCATCTAATCAATGTGAAAAGGCGTTCAAGTGATTCCTCCCTCCCAAGTCCTAACGTACTCAACACACTTTCTAGCATTCAAAATTCCAATAATGATTTACACTCTTTGAATAATATTTTGCTCCAGATATAATTTCGTAAGTTCATATAGCAATCCAAATTTTACGCGTCATACAATGTATTCTGATCAAACGAACTTGTCAAAACTTGAAATATTTAACCGTGCCTTTAAAAGCGACAAGGCTCATGGGGCATGAAGCGAAAAGTGAAAAATGAAGTGCACACTTCTCCAAAGTAATGCGTAATTTATGAAATAGTACTGTAATAATTAAATTGCTATTAAAAATGACTAATTTCATGCCAATATATAATAATGTCAATGTAAACCAACTTCTCAAGGTTGAGATTCAAAAAACCACCACTTTTCTTTTGAATCACTTAGAGCACTGTTTGAAGTGCACATTTATCTGAAACGCATGGCTTTGCCCGTGAAGTGATAACCCCTTGCTTCGCATCACTTAGCCCTTTTGCTTCTTTTTTAAAAAATTTAATTACCGCTTTGCTTTCTAGAACAGTGACACTTACTTCTAGTACCACCAAGATTATATACAAAACAAAGAACTTCTTTATCTTCAAAACAGGTCAACTTTTGCCACGTGAAAAGGGGTAGAGTGTGCAAATAAATCATAATATCTATCCCACAATATACCACTCATATTAAAGGCAAACTCTGGAACATACCTCTTTGAATCCAAGAGTTTGAGGCTTATACATGATAAATTCGGGGTACTTGAGATCCTTAGCAATGTTATGGAGTTCAACAACCCGTCCACGTAACAGAATACAGAAGTTGTCTGGGATCCGCAAGTACAACACTGATAAATATGCCTGTTCAGTATGGGAACACCAAGAAGATAATGACCAATAATCCTCTGATTCAAATATAGAAGTATCAAGGGGAAACTACTAGGAAGATAACTTACACGGAGTGAGTAACGAAGACGGTTCGCAAGATGTTGGTCACTTGCTTTAATACGAGAACCACTCTTCTCATTATCGTTTGCATCCCCCGAAAGGCGAATATCCTGCAGTTACAGAAAAAAAAGACATCAAATAAAGCTATAAATGACACAAACAGAAATCAGAAATCCCATTAAGATAGTCAAGCCGAACCTCAGAATCTGCCTCAAAGTCGAGCTCCATTCTGCCTTCATCATTATACCACAAATTGTAGACAATCACCTTTGTGCCATGATCACCAATGTCATCAAACTGCAAATAATATAAGGGAGGGAGCCGAAGTCGACATTCGTAAAAGGTCAGGAATAGCCTCACAAGATTGTAATGCAATACAGCAAGCTTTAATAGGAAAATAGGGAATTGCCAAGGGAACAAAGCTGAGAGTTATATTTGAATTGACAACATCAGAAGGTGCTAGTCAAGGCTTGGGAGTTAAATTTGAATGTTTGCAAAACCGCGTGATTTTAAAGTTGTTTTGACAACTTTCTGCCACTAAAACCTGCTGCTAAGTCTCAACATTGGAGCATATATATATTTTTGAATACTATAGGTATATTTGGCATGTTTTCTGACTTGTCCCCAATTTAAAAAAAATTGTGGTTAAGCCTTATTACTCTCCAAGCTAGTGACTCACTCCTTGATAATGTTTTCTTTACAAAGACGGCAGTTGAAGCAGACGAGGATTGAACTAGCTAGAGCGCACGAATTGACGGTTTCTAGTGAGCGCCACATTGGTGTAACACCCCAGAAATTTTTTGAGCTAAGACTCGAACCATCCTTCATTGTGAGTAGGATTTTACCGAGGAATTTAAAATTTCTTAAGTGTTAAGGTTACTAGATGTAGCACCTTGAGTTCCAAAAAGAACTAAATTGGAAATA
>JAJONR010003756.1:0-44153 GCA_029582245.1 Solanum etuberosum
GTTTCCTTGCTTAAAAAGAAAATTTCATACAAAATTTTGGAGTAAATTACTCCAAAGAGATGCGGAGGAAAAACTTCATGGACGCGAGATAATAGACTCGATCAATGTGTCTATTGAGACCAGCAAGCATCAAACAAAAGTTATACATGATAAAGATAATATCAGTCCCTTTAAACACATAACCAGAAAATTACAAATGAAAAAAAGGGTTATTTCCAAATCTGAACTTCTTGCTTCATATATGGAAGATGTTAAAAAAGATTTAGTAAAAAATATGGGTATAGAATTTTCAGACAGTATATCCATGGCCACTTCTAATGAAGAAGAAGACAACTGTCTAGCAGGAGAATCTCAAAGTGTTCATAGCACAGAGGAAATGGACATTGAAACGTTTCTTCAACAGTTCAGCAATCAGATTGAAGAATCTTCTAGCTCAGACAAATCTAAAGGGAAAGCTATTGTGAAAGATTAGAGGACAAGATATTAACTTTTATAAAGTTAAAATTATTGTATGCTTTTTATAAAGTTTGAATTATTGTAAACTTTCATAAAGTAGAGGACCCCAATGTCGGTCCAATAATGTAACATGACGTAAGCACTTATGTCATGAACTTTAGATTTTCCTCTCGATCCTTTCTATAAAAGGTTCACTTCTTGTAATTAGGAGGCAGGCTTTGGCCAACCCTTCTAGTATTACTTTCTTTGTATTCCACTAGTATTGAAATAAAATATTGTTGTTGCTTTGTACTTTGGAGAGTTATTGCTGAAAGATCTTCAATTAAGATATTTCTCTTTCATCTTTTATTATTTAAAACGTTTTAAAAGATTTTTATAGCCTAAATGATAGGCTAAGCAACTCGTGTTGGACTAACAACACTTCAACTATTAAGACATGGTGAGAAAAAGACTGTTCCGATGTCTCTAAGGTCGAGGTAGTGTAGTCCAGGGATAGAAAGAACTTGGCTTAGTCCGGTGTTCCTGGTAAGGCCCATGTCAGCCATTATTGAGGTTATTGTTTGGGCTAGGTTGGAACCGTAAAAGTTCTTTCCATCCTTAGATTATATGAATCGTAAATGAACCTGTAGTTACATCGAAGCGATCCTGTCAAACTGTTTTAGGAATTTTATATTCAATATCCATTTTATGACCGCTAGCATTTCGAAGACTATGTGTAGTCTTCTTAAAATATCTTGACCGAATTAATCCTTCTTGAATACAATTTAAATCAGCTTCATTATCAATAAGAGCAATAAAATCTTTTATTAAGTTATAATCAATAAAAAGAGTTATTTTTGCCAAAGGTTTATGAGCTGTAATTAGCTCGATAGTTTCTAAAAATAAATTCTTATTATCGGTAAACTCATTAGGGATATCAGGAAGATTACCTTCAGAAATATCAGGGAGATCATCTTCAACCATAACCTGTTTCCCATTGTCTTTATTTTCTATATAACTAATTCTTTCATCAAGAATCATATTATGATTTTTCAGAGAAGATATTTCTTTTTTGAGATTATTAATCTCCTCAATCAAGTCTTGAATTGTAGTGGGAATATGATCCCTTTGAGACCTAAGTTTTAGTTATCTCTTTACTTCTGACATGGTATAAGCATTATTATGAGCGGGATTTTCTTTAGGAATTCTAGTATTACTAGTAGAGGTGTTGGTATTACCAATTTTGTCAATAATTTGGGACCTTAATGTTGGATCATCGATCATTTTGAGTATCTCTACCCAATTATCATTACTGATAAGATTGATATTTAAGTCCTTGAACTGAGAATACAACTGATAGAATTCGTTAATAATAATAATAATAATAATAATAATAATAATAATAATAATAATAATAATAATAATAATAATAATAATAATAATAATAATAATAATAATAATAATAATAATAATAATACTTTTATTTGCTTTTTAATAAATAAATAAAAAAGAATGCGATTTATGTACAAATTTCAGTCTCTTCTTATTTATTGTTGAAATTACATTATACCCCTTCCGTTTAAGTTAAAATTTAACTTTATCAGTGAATGTTCGATTCTCCAGATTGTTAATCCCCTCCCCTATTTATTTTTTATCAACCCACAATTTTATTTTGTCTTTTCAAAAAAGGTCATGACGTTGAAAACTTGAAAAATCATTCTTAGATGTCTAAATAGAAAGAGATGAGAAAATAAGGCATAAAACGCATTCGGCGAATGCGATTTATGTAAAAATTTCAATCACTCCTTATTTATTGTTGAAATTACATTATTACCCCTTCCGTTTAAGTTAAAATTTAACTTTATCGGTAAATGTTCGATTCTCCACAATTTTAATCACAATCCCCTATTTTTCTTTTCTCGACCCACAATTTTATTTTTTATCTTTTAAAATAAGGTCATGACGTTGAAAACTTGAAAATCCTTCTTAAATGCCTAAATAGAAAGAGTTGAGAAAATAAGGCATAAAACGCATTCGGCGAATGCGATTTATGTACAAATTTCAGTCACTCCTTATTTATTGTTGAAATTACATTATTAACCCTTCCGTTTAAGTTAAAATTTAACTTTATCGGTGAAAGTTTGATTCTCCATAGTCCCATCTCCTATTTTTCTTTTCTCGACCTACAATTTTATTTTTTGTCTTTTAAAAAAAGGTCATGACATTGAAAACTTGAAAATCCTTCTTAGATGTCTAAATAGAAAGAGTTCAGAAAATAAGGGATAAAACGCATTCGGCGAATGCGATTTATGTACAAATTTCAGTCTCTTCTTATTTATTGGTGAAATTACATTATTACCCTTTCCGTTTGAGTTACAATTTAACTTTATCGGTGAATGCTCGATTCTCCACAATTTTAATCATATCCCCTATTTTTCTTTTCTCAATCCACAATTTTATTTTTTGTCTTTTAAAAAAATGTCAGGGGGTTGAAAATTTGAAAAATCCTTCTTAGCTGCCTAAATAGAAAGAGCTCAGAAAATAAGACATAAAACGCATTCGGCGAATACGATTTATGTACATATATCAGTGTTTTCTTATTTATTATTGAAATTATATTATTACCCCTACCATTTAAGGTAAAATTTAACCTTATCACGGAATATTCGATATTACAGATCTTTAATCCCCTCCTCTATTTTTCTTTTTTCGACCTACAATTGTAGTTTTTGTCTTTTAAAAAAAGGTTATGACGTTGAAAACTTGAAAAATCCTTCTTAGATGGCTAAATAGAAAGAGCTGAGAATATAAGGCATAAAACGCATATGCGATATATGTACAAATTTTAGTCTATTCTTATTTATTGGTAAAATTACATTATTACCCTTTCTGTTTAAGTTAAATTTTAACTTTATCGGTGAATGTTCGATCCTTCACAATTTTAATCCTATCCCCTATTTTTCTTTTTTTGACCCGAAATTTTATTTTTTGTCTTTAAAAAAAAGGTCATGGCGTTGAAAAAACTTGAAAAATTCTTTTTAGATGCCTAAATAGAAAGAGCTGAGAAAATAAGGCATAAAACTCATTCAACGAATGCGATTTATTTACAAATTTCAGTCTCTTCTTATTTATTGTTGTAATTTAATTATTACCCCTTCCGTTTAAGTTAAAATTTGACTTTATCCGTGAATGTTCGATTCTCCAGATTATTAATCCTCTACTCTATTTTTCTTTTCTCGACCCACAATTTTTTTTTTGTCTATAAAAAAAATCATGGCGTTGAAAACTTGAAAATTTTCTTCTTTGATGCCTAAATAGAAAGAGTTGAGAAAATAAGGCATAAAACGCATTCAACGAATGCGATTCATGTACCAATTTCAGTCTATTCTTATTTATTATTGAAGTTACATTATTACCCCTACCGTTTAAGTTAAAATTTAACTTTATTAGTGAATGTTCGATTCTTCAGATTGTTAATCTCCTTCCCTATTTTTTTCCGACCCACAATTTTATTTTTTGTCTTTTAAAAAAAGATCATGGCGTTGAAAACTTTAAAAATCCTTCTTAGATGCCTAAATAGAAAGAGTTGAGAAAATAAGGCATAACACGCATTCAGTGAATGCGATTTATTTACAAATTTTAGTCTCTTCTTATTTATTGTTGAAATTACATTATTACCCCTTCCGTTTAAGTTAAAATTTAACTTTATCAGTAAATGTTCGATTCTCCAGATTGTTAATACCCTCTCCTATTTTTCTTTTCTCGACCTATAATTTTATTTTTGTCTTTTAAAAAAAGGTCATGACGTTGAAATCTCTAAAAATCTTTCTCAGATAAATAAATATAAAGAGCTAAGAAAATAAGGAATAAAATGCACTCAGCGAATGCGATTTATGTACAAATTTCAGTATCTTCTTATTTATTATTGAAATTATATTATTACCTCTTTCGTTTGAGTTAAAATTTAATTCTATCGGTGAATGTTCGATTCTCCACAATTTTAATTTCATTCCCTATTTTTCTTTTCTCAACACAAAATTTTATTTTTTGCCCTTTAAAAAAAGGTCATGGCGTTGAAAACTTGAAAAATCCTTCTTAGATGTCTCAATAGAAAGAGCTAAGAAAATATGGCATAAAACGCATTCGTCAATTGCGATTTATTAACAAATTTTAGTCTCTTCTTATTTATTGGTGAAATTACATTATTACCCCTTCTGTTTAAGTTAAAATTTAACTTTATCGGTGAATGTTCGATTCTTTACAATTTTAAACCCATCTCCTATTTTTCTTTTCTCGACCCACAATTTTATTTTTTGTCTTTTAAAAAAAGGTCCGTTGAAAACTTGAAAAATCCTTATTAGATGCCTAAATAGAAAGAGCTGAGAAAATAAGGCATAAAACGCATTCAGCGAATGCGATTAATGTACAAATTTCAGTCTCTTGTTATTTATTATTGAAATTACATTATTACCCCTTCCGTTTTAAGTTAAAATTTAACTTTATCAGTGAATGTTCGATTCTCCAGATTGTTAATCCCCTCCCCTATTTTTCTTTTCTCCAACCACAATTTTATTTTTTATCTTTTAAAAATAGATAATGGCGTCGAAAACCTGAAAAATCATTATTAGATGCATAAATAGAAAGAGCTGAGAATATAAGGCATAAACGCATTCGACGAATGTGATTTATGTACAAATTTCAGCCTCTTCTTATTTATTGGTGAAATTACATTATTACCTTTTGCGTTTGAGTTAAAATTTAACTTTATCGGTAAATGTTCGATTCTCCACAATTTTAATCACAATCCCCTATTTTTCTTTTCTCAACCCACAATTTTATTTTTTGTCTTTTAAAAAAATGTCAAGGGGTTGAAAACCTCAAAAATCCTTCTTAGATGCCTAAATAGAAAGAGCTCAGAAAATAAGACATAAAACGCATTCGGCGAATGCGGTTTATGTACATATATCAATGTTTTCTTATTTATTATTGAAATTATATTATTACCCCTACCGTTTAAGTTAAAATTTAACCTTATCACGGAATATTCGATATTCCAGATCTTTAATCCCCTCCTCTATTTTTCTTCTTTCGACCCACAATTGTATTTTTTGTCTTTTAAAAAAAGGTTATGGCGTTGAAAACTTGAAAAATCCTTCTAAGATGGCTAAATAGAAAGAGCTGAGAATATAAGACATAAAACGCATATGCGATTTATGTACAAATTTCAGTCTCTTCTTATTTATTGTTAAAATTACATTATTAGTCTTTCCGTTTAAGTTAAAATTTAACTTTATCGGTGAATGTTCAATCCTCCATAATTTTAATCGCATCCCCTATTTTTATTTTTTCGACCCAAAATTTTATTTTTTGTCTTTAAAAAAAGGTAATGGCGTTGAAAACTTGAAAAACCCTTCTTAGATGCCTAAATAGAAAGATCTTAAAAAATAAGGCATAAAACGCATTCGACGAACGCTATTTAAATACAAATATCAATGTTTTCTTAGTTATAGTTGAAATTTCATTATTACCCCTGCCGTTTAAGTTAAAATTTTACTTTATCAGTGAATATTCCATTCTCCAAATCTTTAATCCCCTCTCCTATTTTTCTTTTTTCGACCCACAATATTATTTTTTGGCTTTTAAAAAAAGGTTATGGCGTTGAAAATTTGAAAAATCCTTCTTAGATGCCTAAATAGAAAGAACTGAGAAAATAAGGCATAAAACACCTATGCGATTTATGTACAAATTTAGTCTCTTCTTATTTATTGGTGAAATTACATTATTACCCTTTCTGGTTAAGTAAAAAATTAACTTTATCGGTGAATGTTCGATCCTCCACAATTTTAAATCCATTCCCTATTTATCTTTTTTCGACCCAATTTTTTTTTTCTTTAATAAAAAGGTCATGGCGTTGAAAACTTGAAAAACCCAACCTAATTCTTCATTTCAGGCTAGACCCCAACCTAATTCTTCATTTCAGGCTAGACCCCAACCTAATTCTTCATTTCAGGCTAGACCACCGGTACCACAGAGTAGAGGTCGAGGCAGAGTTCAGTCAGGTAGAGGCGGTAGAGCTTCTAGTAGTGGTACTGCAGCTCAGCAGAGTGAGGGTAGAGGTACCACCCAGGCTGGAGGTGGCAGATGGGGTCAGTGATATGCTTTCCCGGAGAGACTCGATGTGGAGACTTTTGATGTTGTTATTACATGTATCATCCCAGTATACCATCGATCTACATCTGTATTGTTTGATCCAGGGTCTACATTATCTTATGTGTCTACATATTTTGCTGTTGAATTTGATATGATATGTGATAGCATGATCGTGCCTATTCGTGTTTCCACACCCGTGGGTGAGCCCTTAGTGGTCGATCGAGTGTATCGATCCTGTCTTGTTTCTTTGGCTGGGTATGACACTTGGGTAGACTTAATCATTCTCGGGATGGTAGACTTTGATGTTATCTTGGGTATGAATTGGGTTTCTCTTTATCATGCTATTCTTGATTGTAATGCTAAGACTGTGACCTTAGCGATGCCTGGTGTTCCGAGGGTTGAGTGGAAGGGTGCTAGTGGTTCTTATCCTAACAAGGTCATCTCCTTCATCCGTGCTCAGAGATTGGTGGAGAGAGGGTGTTTGTCTTACTTAGCTTTTATTCGGGACACTAGTGTTGAAACACCTCCCATGGATTATGTTCCCGTAGTTCAGGAGTTTCTCGATGTATTTCCTTCTGATCTTCCAGGTGTTCCTCCCGATAGGGATATTGATTTTGCTATTGATTCGGAACCGGGAACTAAGCCAATTTCTATTCCTCCCTACCGTATGGCTCCAGCAGAGTTGAAAGAGTTGAAGGATCAGTTGCAGGATTTATTGAGTAATGAGTTTATTCGCCCTAGTGTGTCACCTTGGGGTTCCCCTATGTTGTTTTTGAAGAAGAAGGATGGGACTATGAGGCTGTGTATTGATTACAGACAATTGAACAAGGTAACAATGAAGAATAAGTATCATCTTCCTCGTATTGATGACTTATTTGACCAGCTACAGGGAGCATCGTTGTTCTCTTAGATTGATTTGAGGTCCGGATTTCATCAGTTGAAGATTAGGGTATCAGATATTCCTAAGACAGCTTTTCGGACTTGGTATGGGCATTATGAGTTCCTAGTGATGTCCTTTGGGTTGACTAATGCCCCTGCAGCATTCATGGAGTTGATAAACGGGGTGTTTCGACCATACCTTGATTCTTTTGTGATTGTCTTCATCGATGACATTTTGGTTTACTCCAGGACTGAGGATGACCATGTTCGACACTTGAAGATTGTACTTCAGAGGTTGAAGGAAGAGAAGTTGTATGCCAAAACTTCAAAATGTGAGTTCTGGCTTAATTTTGTGGCATTCTTGGGACACGTGGTGTCCAAGGAGGGTATTAGAGTAGATCCGGCCAAGATTGAGGCAGTTAGAGGCTGGACGCGACCTACTTTCCCTACCGAGATTCAGAGTTTTGTGGGATTGGCAGGCTATTACCGACGATTTGTTCAAAGTTTCTCTACTATTGCAGCTCCATTGATTGGATTGACTCGACATGGTGTGAATTTTCAGTGGTCTGATGAGTGTGAGGAGAGCTTTCAAAAGCTCAACACTTTGTTGACTTCGGCTCTTGTGTTGACTCTATCAGAGGAGGGTGTGGACTTTACTGTGTATTGTGATGCTTCAGGAGTCACTTTGGGTGGTGTATTGATGCAGAAGGGGAGGGTGATTGCTTTTGCTTCTAGGCAGTTTAAGTCCCATGAGAAGAACTACCCTACTCATGATTTGGAGTTGGCGGCTGTGGTCTTTGTACTTAAGTTATGGCGTCACTATTTGTAAGGGGTGCATTGTGAGATCTTCACTAATCATCGAAGTCTTCAGTACATCTTCAGTCAGAGGGATCTGAACTTAAGGCAGCGGAGATGGCTTGAGTTGCTGAAGGACTATGATGTGACCATTTTATACCATTTGGGGAAAGCCAATGTGGTGGACGATGCTTTGAGTAGGAAGACTCCTAGCATGGGAAGTCTTGTCGCGCTTAGTATTGAGGAGAGACCGTTGGCTAGAGATGTTCAGATGTTAACTAACATTCTTGTCCGGTTGCATATTTCAGAGGAGAGTGATGGTATGATTGATTTTATTGAGGCTCAGTCTTCTTTAGTCGAGCAGATCCGTGAGCACTAATTTGATGATGAGAAGTTATGTCATATTCGAGACAAAGTGTTGAGAGGGGAAGCTAAGGAGGCTGTCCTTGATTCTAATGGTGTCTTGAGGATCAGAGGCAGGATTTGTGTGCCCAAGACGGGCGAGTTGGTTAGATTGATTCTTGAAGAGGCCCATTGTTCTCGATATTCCTTCCATCCAGGAGCGGCGAAGATGTATCATGATCTGAGTCAACATTACTGGTGGTGTGGGATGAAGAGGGATATTTCAGACTTTTTATCTAGGTGTTTGACTTGCCAACAGGTCAAGTGTGAGCACCAGCGTCCCGGGGGTGTATCTTAGAGGATGCCTATTCCCACTTGGAAGTGGGAGCGGATCACTATGAACTTTGTTGTGGGTTTGCCTACTACAGTGGATGGTTATGACTACATTTGGGTTGTTGTTGACAGACTCACCAAAACTGCCCACTTCATTCCGGTTCGGTGAAGTATACGGCGGAGAAGTTAGCCGAGCTATATATCAGTCAGATTGTGCGATTACATGGAGTTCCGATCACTATTATATATGATCGAGGATCATTGTTCACTTTCCATTTCTGGAAAGCATTACAACATGGTTTGGGTACTCAGTTAGATATGAGTACAGCCTTTCACCCTCAGATGGTCAGTCCAAGCGGACGATTCAGGTGTTAGAGGACATGCTCCATGCATGTGTTATCGATTTTGGTGCTAGAACGGATCGACATTTGCCCTTAGCAAAGTATGGCAGACAGTGTAGATCTCCGATTGGTTGGTTTGATTCGGCGGAGATGGACTCTTTGGATACAGACTTGCTTAGAGATGCTATGGAGCAAGTCCGTATTATTCAGTATAGACTATTGACAGCCCACAGTCGACAAAAGAGTTATGCAGACCGGAGAGTTAGAGCCTTAGTGTTTATGGAGGGTGAAGGTGCAGTGGAAGCATCGTTTAGTTAGAGAAGCAACTTGGGAGACGGAGTCCGACATGCGTGCCAGATATCCTCAGCTTTTCGAAACTTCAGGTACTTGCTTCTACTTTATGTTCGAGGACAAATATATTTTTTAGTGGTGGATAATGTAATGACCCGGATCCGAAAGGTCATTTTTGATAATTTTGAATAGTCATTTAACTATAGTTAATTAATTTGGGGGTAACTTGGTTATTTTTAATAATAATGGGCCAAGTCTGAAATATTAAAATAGGTTAATAGGAATTATTACTTTTAATACATAATGAATTTAGAAAAGAAAAAAAAAAGAAAAAAAGGAAAGCTTGAGCGGCGGCCGAAGCGAGAATTGGAAAACTGCACAATCAGGTAAGGGATTAGCTGCTAAATCTTTGATATTCTATAGTTGAATTGGAATGGAATAGAATAGTTGTTAATTGGGTTGAAGAAAAAAAAAACATAAATAAAATAAATAAATTAAAAAGGGGTGGGAATGGGATTTGGGAGACAAATTTGTCACTCAATCATTGGCTAATCACATTGCCAATGATTGATGCATGGTAATAAATGGCAATAAGAGAAAGGTTACTACTAACATACTGTAAGTTACACATTTGGGTCATGTTGTCGCTGCCACTGGTTTTTGTAACCAGTGGCTTCGATTCAATAATATTAATTGGTTATTATATTATAAATTTAGTCATTTTTGATATATTGAGATATGTAATTAGATATTAGGTGTATGAAATTATGTGAATACCATTAGAAATATGTTATTGGAAAAAAATTGGGACTTAACCCTAGGCTTAAAACTTAGGAACTTGATTATAGAATTTGATGAATTTTTGGGTCTATGCTAAACCTATAGTAATATGGGTGTTGTTAGTTTCGAAATCTTATTGTGATTATGTACTTGAATAGATTGCATTGATTTGGAAGCTCAACGAAAAGGGAAGGCTCAAGTTCCGGAGTGAATTGTTGATTAATTGAGGCAAGTAGATTTTTAAACCCTTGTTAAGTGTATAGAATCGTGTATTTCCTTGTGGTATGTGTTGGAGAGTAATGGAAATTGGTGATGGGTTGCCTTGTTCATGTTGTATAATTCTAATGATGGAAAAAGGGTAATAAAAAGGTAATGTGATTAATTGTTTGTATGTGATGTTTGAGAATGATTTGAAAGGCTTATTGATTAATTGTTGATGTTGTATCACAGTTGTATTGTTGTGAATTGTGCATTGTTATGAAAATGGTCATCTCCTCATTATTTGTGTGAACATGTCATTTGCATTGGTTCTGAGACATGGTTGTGATAAGTGTTATGTGATAAGAGGATATACCATTTCGAGGGACGTATCGCGCGCCGCGATAGATATTATATATCGAGGGATGTATCGTGTGCCGCGATGGATACTATATATTGAGGGTCGTATCGCACGCCGCGATGGATCCATGGACAGATATGTCCCCCATGGATCACGAACTGGGAGACAGCGGGTGTGTATCGTTAGGTCAGACATGCATCACTATACTTGACATTGCATTTCATTGCATTGCACATTTTTATCATTGATGAACTTGATTTTTTGTGTTGCTGATCTTGTGAGTGCCTTTCTGTGGAAGTTGTGATTGATGAATATTGAGTTTGTTGTTAAGGATATGTAATTTGTTAGAGTGTTGTTGTTGAGCTATGTGCTATGTAAACTGTGAACTGTTAGGTTGGGCTGGTTTTATGCAGGTTGTAGCTGTGGAGGTTCGGATGGGGTGTAAGGAGTACCCGTATTCTATTCCCTTAGCTTGTGTTTATAAGTTTATTTGTTGGGTACCGTGTGGTTTGATACTCACCCCTTGCTTCTACAATTTTTTGTAGGTTACGAGCTCGGATCTTCGTGATACCTTTTATTCTCTTCATTTCCGAGGCATCCTGTGGAGATTTGTGAGGTAACTGTTTGTCTTCTCAGCGAACCTTTTTACTCCTAGTTATGATTTTGTTTTACTTGAGAGACAATGTCATTTGAGACTTGCGTATTTTCTTTCAATTCTATTATTTACATTAGAGGCTTGTGCACATGATAACCAGGTTTTGGGAATTTAGTTACGTTGACTTGTTATTCGTATTAACAATTGTTATTAAACTTGTATTTTTATTTTATTTCCGCACTTTATCGAAATGGTTGGGTTGTAGGTTGACTTGTCTTGGTGGGATAAGACGAGTGTCATCACACCCATTTTTGGGTCGTGACAAACGCATTCAGCGAATGCGATTAATGTACAAATTTCAATCTCTTGTTATTTATTGTTGAATTACATTATTATCCCTTCTGTTTAAGTTAAAATTTAACTTTATCAGTGAATGTTCGATTCTCCATATTATTAAACCCCTCCCCTATTTTTCTTTTCTTGAACCACAATTTTATTTTTTGTCATTTAAAAATAGATAATGGCGTCGAAAAGTTGCAAAATTCTTCTTAGATGCATAAATAGAAGAGCTGAGAATATAAGGCATAAACGCATTCGGCGAATGCGATTTATGTACAAATTTCAGTATCTTCTTATTTATTGGTGAAATTACATTATTAACATTTCCGTTTGAGTTAAAATTTAACTTTATCGGTGAATGTTCGATTCTCCACAATTTTAATCAAATCCCCTATTTTTCTTTTCACAACCCACAATTTTACTTTTTGTCTTTTAAAAAAATGTCAGGGTGTTGAAAACTAGAAAAATCCTTCTTAGATGGCTAAATAGAAAGAGCTGAGAAAATAAGGCATAAAACACATTCGGCGAATGTGATTTATGTACCAATTTTAGTCTATTCTTATTTATTGTTGAAATTACATTATTACCCCTACCGTTTAAGTTAAAATTTAACTTTATCAGTGAATGTTTGAATCTCCTGATTGTTAATCCCCTCCCCTATTTTTCTTTTTTCGACCCACAATTTTATTTTTTGTCTTTTAGAAAAAGGTCATGGCGTTGAAAACTTGAAAAATCCTTCTTAGATGCCTGAATGGAAAGAGTTGAAAAAATAAGGCATAAAATCCATTCGGCGAATGCAGTCTATGTACAAATTTCAGTTTCTTCTTATTTATTGGTGAAATTACATTATTACCCCTTCCGTTTAAGTTAAAATTTAACTTTATCAGTGAATGTTCGATTCTCTAGATTGTTAATCCCCTCCCCTATTTTTTTTTCTCGATCCACAGTTTATTTTTTATCTTTTAAAAAAAGATTATGACGTTGAAAATTTGAAAAATCTTTCTTAGATACCTAATTAGAAAGAAGTGAGAAAATAAGGCATAAAAACTCATTCGGCGAATGCGATCTATGTAAAAATTTCAGTCTCTTCTTATTTATAAGTGAAATTATATTATTACCCCTTCCGTTTAAGTTAAGATTTAACTCTATCAGTGAATGTTCGATTCTCCAGATTCTTAATCCCCTCCCCTATTTTTCTTTTCTCGAACGACAATTTTAATTTTTGTCTTTTAAATAAAGGTCATGGCGTTGAAAACTTGAAAAATCCTTCTTAGAAGCGTAAATAGAAAGAGCTGAGAAAATAAGGCATAAAAAGCATTCGGCGAATGCGATTTATGTACAAATTTGAGTCTCTTCTTATTTATTGTTGAAATGAAATTATTACCCCTTCCGTTTAGTTTAAAATTTAACTTTATCGGTGAATGTTCAATTCTCAATATTGATAATCCCCTTCCCTATTTTTCTTTTCTCGACCCACAATTTTATTTTTTGTCATTTAAAAAAAGGTCATGAAGTTGAAAAATTGAAAAATCATTTTTAGATGCCTAAATAGAAATAACTGAGAAAAAATAAGGCATAAATCATATTCGGCGAATGCGATTTATGTACAAATTTAAGTTTCTTCTTATTTATTGTAGAAATTACATTATTACCCCTTCCGTTTAAGTTTAAATGTAACTTTATCAGTGAATGTTCGATTCTCCACAATTTTAATTTCATTCCTTATTTTTCTTTTCTCAACCCACAATTTTATTTTTTGTCTCTTAAAAAAAGGTCATGGCGTTGAAATCTTGAAAAATCCTACTTAGATGCCTAAATAGAAAGAGCTGAGAAAATAAGGCATAAAACACATTCAACGAATTTGATTTATGTACTAATTTCAGTCTATTCTTCTTTATTGTTGAAATTACATTATTACCCCTTCCGTTTAAGATCAAATTTAATTTTATCAGTGAATGTTCGATTCTCCAGATTATTATTCCTCTACCCTATTTTTCTTTTCTCAACCCACAATTTTATTTTTGGTCTTTAAAAAAAGATCATGGCGTTGAAAACTTGAAAAATCCTTCTGAGATGCCTAAATAGAAAGAGCTGAGAAAATAAGGCATAAAACGCATATGCGATTTATGTACAAATTTTTGTCTCTTCTTACTTATTGGTGAAATTACATTATTACCTATTCCGTTTAAATTAAAATTTAACTTTATCGGTGAATGTTCGATTCTCCAGATTGTTAATCTCCTCCCCTATTTTTCTTTTCTCGACCCACAATTTTTTTTTTGTCTTTTAAAAAAAGATTTTGACGTTGAAAACTTGAAAAATCCTTCTTAGATGCCTATATAGAAAGAACTGAGAAAATAAGGCATAAAGCACATTCAACGAATACGATTTATGTACAAATTTCAGTCTCTTCTTATTTATTGTTGAAATTATATTATTATCCCTACCGTTTAAGTTAAAATTTAACTTTATCAGTGAATGTTTGATTCTCCTGATTGTTAATCCCCTCTCCTATTTTTCTTTTTCCGACCCTCAATTTTATTTTTTGTCTTTTAAAAAAAAGTCATGGCGTTGAAAACTTGAAAAATCCTTCTTAGTTGCCTAAATAGAAAGAGCTGAGAAAATAAGACATAAGAAGCATTAGGCGAATGCGATTTATGTACAAATTTCAATTTGTTCTTATTTATTGTTGAAATTACATTATTATCCCTTTCGTTTAAGTTAAAATTAACTTTACCAGTAAATGTTCGATTCTCCAGATTGTTAATCCCTTTTCTATTTTTCTTTTCTCGACCCACAATTTTACTTTTTGTCTTAAAAAAAGGTCATGACGTTGAAAATTTGAAAAACCTTTCTAAGATGCCTAAATAGAAAGAGCTGAGAAAATAAGGCATAAAACGCATTCTGCGAATGCGATTTATTTACAAATATCAGTGTTTTCTTATTTATTATTGAAATTACATTATTACCCCTACCGTTTAAGTTAAAATTTAACTTTATAAGTGAATATTCCATTCTCCAGATCTTTAATCTCCTCCCTATTTTTCTTTTTTCGACCCACAATTTTATTGTCTTTTAAAAAAAGGTTATTGCGTTGAAAACTTGTAAAATCCTTCTTAGATGCCTAAATAAAAAATGCTGAGAAAATAAGGCATAAAAAGCATTCAACGAATGCGATTAATGTACAAATTTCAATCTCTTCTTATTTATTGGTGAAATTACATTATTACCCTTTCCGTTTAAGTTAAAATTTAACTTTATCAGTGAATGTTTGATTCTCTAGAATGTTAATCCCCTCCCCTATTTTTCTTTTCTCGACCCACAATTTTATTTTTTGTCTTTAAAAATAAGGTCATGTCATTTAAAATTTGAAAAAATCTTCTTAGATGCCTAAATAGAAAGAGCTGAGAAAATAAGACATAAAACGCATTCGGCGAATCCGATTTATTTACAAATTGCAGTCTCTTCTTATTTATTGTTGAAATTACATTATTACCTCTTCCGTTCAAGTTAAAATTTAACTTTATTAGTGAATGTTCGATTCTCCAGATTGTTAATCCCCTCCCCTATTTTTCTTTTCTCGACCCACAATTTATTTTTTATCTTTTTAAAAAAGGTAATGGTGTTGAGAACTTGAAAAATCCTTCTTAGATGCTTAAATAGAAAGAGCTGGGAACATAAGGCATAAAACGCATTCGGCGAAAGCAATTTATGTACAAATTTAAGTCTCTTCTTTTTTATTGGTGAAATTACATTTTTACCCCTTCCGTTTAAGTTAAAATTTAACTTTATCAGTGAATGTTCGATTCTCCACAATTTTAATCCCCTCTACTATTTTTTTTTCCTCGACCCACAATTTTAATTTTATTCTTTTTAAAAAAAGGTCATGGCGAGGAAAACTTGAAAAAGTCTTCTTAGATGTCTAAATAGAGAGAGCTGAAAAAATAAAGCATAAAACGCATTCGGCGAATGCGATTATCTTAATCAACTATTGATAATTGAATGACGTTTGTATTTAGTTCTTTCAAACCACTAATTAAGATTAGCTTATAAAGCATGATAGTCTTCCTAGGACAATTACCACATATACAACTATATAAGGCTAACATCATTAGTCTTCCATTCGATTCGATTTGATTTTCAATTTTCGGTGAACACGCCTAAGTGGGGTAAAGGCTGGTAAGGCCGTACGGGTTCGTAGCCTCCAATCAACGTTTTGCGATATATGTGTTTTTTAACGATATCCACCGGCCAACACCTTCTGCAGACCCTAAAACCGACCAAAATTATTGGCAAATGACAAATATCTCTAATACAGTGTTATGTACTTCTGACTTTCTCCTCGTGACTAGGTTTCGACGTTTACTCATTCCGTCTCAATTTATTTATCTTATTTTGATTTGATAAATTTAAGAAAGTAAAGAAATATATTAAATTTCGTGTCTTAAATTTAAGATATATCAAATGATTAAAATACTTTTTGATCTTGATGTTTTTAACGTGTCACATGAAAAATTGAAAACGAAAAAATTGTCAAAAAGGAAAAAAAAAATTAAACGGACTAAAAAGAAAAAAAAAAGGACAAATAAATTGAAACAAAAAAAAATATTGACTTTAATGATTCAATTAAGTATCTTAATTTTTTTATTTTTTAAAAACAAAAGATAAAAATATGTCGAACAGATAACGACCTATAGTCAATAAACCAATAATCGATAAGCTAATTATATCCTATAATGGTTTAGCATGTCTACAAATCGATAATCAATAAGCCAAACCGATAAACTTCAAAATCGGACCTAATTGAACGATACACAACCTTAAACTGCGTGTTTTTTGTTGACATAAAAAGGATAAAAATTTCTTTTTAGCATTTATATTTTTTTAATGTCCCTATATTTTGTCCTCGATATTATCAAAAAAGTACAAAAACATAAAAACAAAACCATTAAATAAATAATGAAGAAGGAATATTAATTACTTTTTTTAAAATCAGTGTTTTTTTATTAAAAAAAGGGGAGACTCATGTCAGAATGAGCATTGTAAGGTTCCTATCAAAGTGAACCTTGTAAGACTCATTCTGATATGAACCTTATACATAAAATTTAGTACCGTCAACAACAGCTCCATCCAAATGTTGTCCTTTTAATTTCATTCTTAATTTTGTTGCCATTTTAAAAAAAAATTACTCAATTTTTTTTGCCTTTTTGGCTTTGGACTATAAGATATTATCCGAATGAAGTCCAAGCACTCTGAAGACCATGTTGACGAGTCAATATAGGATATTACTGACAACATTGCTTAGTATAGTCTAACAATAGTTGTTCACTATTGATTTGACACACCCCTTAAGAAACAATAAATAATATGGGTAATAGTACTATATTATTCTTTGACTTTATAAAATTTAATGCTTTGAGAAATGTGTTAGATGATAAATAGTATTTAATAGCAAGGGTAAAATAGACACAAAATGTAAATTATCTCTTGATTTTCTAAATTGGACAAGTATTGTTGGACAACTATTTTTAGTATAGTGGACAACTATTAGTGTTAGATGATATTGACCAACAAATGGCTCAAAGTAACAATGTTGGTTTGTTTTCTTGGTCATATAATCGAGAAATGTAAGTTCAACGTGAGGAGATTGTCCGTACTATATATAAAGACTAGTACATTATAATTTTATGTTCAATTTTTTTTATTGATTAAAGTTTGATCAATTAAAATTAGATGAAATGGTTATTTAAGTAGAGAACAAATAACTTTGTAATAATTTAATATGTGATTTTATAAATTTTTGTTTATTTGGTAAGATTGAATAAACAATTGGAGCTATTTTAATAGTTTTACAACTTATAGAATTATTATGTTTATGAGAAAATATACAACACAAAAATTTCATAGAGAAAAGACATAAAGTGAAACCTGAAGTTGTCTTGAATTTTCAAAAAAACACCTTAACTTTGCGGGCGTCTTATTACCCCACAAAACATTTCAGAATCACAATAAATACACACTTTTTACACAATCTGCATTCTCAGTGCTTGAGCGTGAATCTCATCCCAATTAATAATATAATTACATATTTTTTTCAATCTATTTAGTAAAAATTGGATAAAATCTTGACCCATTCACATTTTAATCATGGCCCGCTCCATTTAACCCTAAACCCCTTTTAGATTTTCACTCGACTCTCCCTCTTTGATGATCAAAACACTAAAGCATTTCAATAGTCACAATAATTTGTTTTGCAGAGATAATTTCTTAAATTATGGAGTCAAAACGAAGAAGTGAAGGCTCACATGTTAATTGTTTCTTGATTTGAATGCAAATTTTGGGTAAAAAAAAAAGTTCTTTTTATATAGTAGTGATTTTTTGTGAAATCATCTTTATAGTGATTTGTTGTTATTTTCTATTCATATGTATGTAATGTTAGTTTAGGACTGATTTGAGTTTGAATGTTTCTTCACTGATTTAGTTTTGAAATTTGTTTGCATTGCACTTTCAAGATTTACAAATTAGTTGATTTCATAAGTAGATCATAGTAAAGCTAGATGATAATTTCATTGAGGATGGGGATTTTTTTTTTCTTTTTTGGGTTGTAGATGGAAAGCTCTTCAACATCTATCAATGGAGGTTTTGGAAAAGATGAAAAGTGGGTCTTTTAATAAAGAAGAAAATTCAAATTGCCAGTGCCACATGGCATTTTTACACTGATTTGGGGGTGTAATTTTACTCATCTAGGCGCCTATCAAATGTGAGAACACAGCTATTGTGAAAATGGGTCAAAAGTGTTTATTTATTGTGATTTGAAATAGTTCCATGGGGTAATAGGACGCCCGCAAACTTTAGGTGTCATTTTGAAAATTCAGGACAACTTCAGATGTCATTTTATATCATTTTCTCAAATTTCCTATCGCATGTCCAAACAAAACTTTATTTTCGTCTCATAATTTCATATTATGATTCCATATCATAACAACAACTTAGCCAACTATACAAGTGTTTCCTCGGACTTCCTCTCCACGTTGTTATTCCATTACATCTCGTTCTTCTCTGTAAGTCATTAACTTCCTACAAAAGAAAGCAAATTAGTTATTCTGCATAAATCAAATACTTTTATTTTGTGGGTTTTAATACTATATCACATAATATTATTATTATCTACTACAAATTATGATGATACTTCTCAGCCTAATACTTTTCTAATCTAAAATTGAGTATACTTAATTTATGATATTTGCAATACAAAGTAAATCAGAAGCTAAAGTCGCCGTGAAAGTTGAAGTCGCCGATGGATTGGTAATGGATGAAAGAAGAAGAGTTATGAGAAATTTATTACTCGTACTGCCGAAAACCAAAAACACAAGTAGATTTATTTTGGTAAAAGAAAGTAGTAAATATGCTTTTTTGATTTCTTATGTTAAGTTAAATAAGTCATTTTGATAATGTTCATTAATTAATATTAAGAATTTAAGATTTAAGAAAGGCAGATATTTTATTTATATTTAATTTAAATAATATATATATAAGGAATATCAAACTAAAAAAATATAGAGCGTCACAAGAATCAGTATCATTTGACGTTATTAGTTAATAAAAGATTTATAAGAATAGAATTGTAATTACGGTAAGTGACGTTGGTGTGCACGACGACACGCCACTAATAGGAAAAGGATATATCATTGCTAATGTTATAAGTATATACTAAAAGGCTTTTAGTGTGAGTTGAGATTTTTGAGAAAAATATCAGCTCAATATCATTCATCCAATTTGTTCATTGATCAACGAGTTCGCGTTGGAAGTGTTTGTATTTCCATATTTTCCACAATTCAATGGCCTTCAGAGATGCAGACCGAAGTCGGGCTTACCTCGATCGGAAGAAAACGGAGGTAAAGCTTCCTAAACCTTCACAGGTGAAGAACAGACCTCCGGAGCAAATCCCCCGGAAAGCTAGGGAATGTCGAGAGGCCAAAATCAGATCACCGCCCAACCAGAAAATCACTGACGACCCAACAGCTCTAGCTGATTACCGCCATCGCAAGCGAAAGGAATTTGAGACCTTAATTAGCCAGGCCAGCTGGAACAAGAGTGTGTGGGTGAAATATGCTAAATGGGAAGAATCACAAAAGGATTTGAAGCGAGCTCACGTGCACTTGCAGTCGATGCACTTAACCGTGACCATACCATCTGGTTGAAGTATATCGATATGGAGATGAAAAATAAGTTTGTTAATCATGCTCGTAGCGTATGGGATCGAGCTGTTACTCTTTTGCCTAGGATTGATCAGTTGTGGTACAAGTATATTCATATGGAAGAAATGCTCGGCAATGTGGCCGGTGCGAGATATGTTTTTGGGAGGTGGATGCCGGACCAGCACGGGTGGTTGTCCTACATTAAGTTTGAGTTAAGGTATAATGAAATAGATAAAGCAAGAGCAATTTTCAAGAGATTCGTGGAGTGTCATCCGAAAGTTAGTGTTTGGATTAGGTTCACAAAATTTGAGATAGAGAGGGCAAGGAATTGTTATGAGAGGGCTGTGGAAAAGTTGGCAGATGATGAGGAAGCTAAGCAATTGCTTGTGGATTCTGATTCAAGGAGTTTGAGGACAAATTTAAAAAGACGGACAGGGCAAGGAAGTATAAAAGGAGGGTTAGCGTTTCTCCCTGTTCCTTTTTTCAAACAATTAGCTAAAGTTATATTTTCATGGATTCTGATTCTCAAGTAAAACTATGATTTAAACTCCAAACTTTGATTCTTCTTTTATAGAAACTGATTCTGAAACTTTTATTCTTCTTTTACAGAAACTGATTTTGAAATTGGAGTATTTCGACGAGAAAATCAAGCAGAAGACCATGATAAATGTTTCTAGTCTTGAAAGTATTATAGAATTACCTCTTGTTTTTACCACTCCATCCATCCGTTTTCATATTTATTAATTTAATAAATAGTCAATAAATGTAATATTTGATTATTTTTTTCTCTTAAAATATTGTGCATATTTCTTTCATATTAAATATAATATAGTAGTTGAAAACGATTGCAACTCCTGTCTTCGTCTTCAATTTCTCCCTCCGTCCCCTTTGACTTATCATAGAATTTAAGGAAAAAAAAACTAAACTTCTTGTCTCAAACAATTTTTATTTATTTATGTGGTTAAGATTCATTTAATTAGGATAAAAGAGGAATTTTAAAGTTAAATTGTTTCTGATTATAATAAAATAATATTTTTTTTTAAACGGACTCAAAAGGAAAGACTACCGTATAAAATGGGACGGAGGGAGTAAAATATTTTGATCTAAAACAACAGTTAAATTGGGCGAGATGAGAGTAATTTTTACAAGAATCGTGAATTATCTAGAAGCCTAGATCCTGAAATAGTAAAGTTTCTGAGTTTTGATGGTTTTCTGGGGTGAATTTCTTGAAGGGGTTGAATCAATTTCAATAGACTCAAAGCAGAAGAAATTAACAATAACAGGAAACATAGATCCAGTGTCAATAGTTTCCAAATTGAGGAAGCTCTGTCACACTGATATCCTCTCTGTTGGACCAGCAAAAGAGCCCGAGAAAAAGAAAGTCAAAAAGATGAAAAGGGTAAAAAGGAAGAAGGCAAAAAAGACGATGCTAAAAAGGGAGGAAGAGATAAGAAGAAGAAAGACGGAAAAGATGAAGCTCAAGCTTATCCAGCACCTATGTTTTATCACTATCAGCAACCTTATCAAACCACTATTTCTGTTCCTGCTTATTATAACTATCCAAGTATCGAAGAGGATCCAAATTCTTGTGTTATCTTCTAAGTTCTTCTTGATGGATTTAATTAATACCCTGTTAATGTTTGAGTTTAATTTTTTAGAGATAGTAGACTAATTAGGAAACAAATATATCTTGTACATTTTTTTTGTTGACGCATATATTGGAATGTTGGTTTGATATATGTCTAATTCTCAGCATAAAGATTGTTGCTTTCTATTTTAACCATTCGGTATTCGAACTTTTATCATTGAACCATCTAATCTAGTATCACAGAGGACTAGAGTTATTTTTTAGTTCCTACTAAATAGGAATTCATTTTCAAGGTTTGAACCCCCTCATTATCCGGGTGGCAAAATCAAATTCAAACTCATTCATCTTATTCAACTCGTTTAAGATTGGGTGGGTTATTGTCTCACCTATTCATTAGCTCAACATAAGCATAGTAAGAATTGAGTTAGGTTGGATTGGGTCTTAATTCGATTGTTGTCTTAATCCATAATAACCCTTTAAATTTGACCCAACCCGCATAATTGTCACCCCTACCCGTAGCATATGGCTTGTCCACCCAAAAGGATACAACTTTGTCCAGCCTACGCAGTTCTACCCCTACCACAATTACCACAGTCTATACATCAGGGTAAATTAAAGGGTCGATCAAAGTTAAAGTTGTTGTATTTGTTTTCTTTATTATTGATAGAAATTCTCTCGTTAAGACTTGATGAATTGATAAGGGTCAAAACATGTGTATAAGGCACACAACCCATCAACCTATTGCTATTAGCAATGAAGAAGAAAACACAACATGTCGCAATAAAAATTTGATTCGACTATATTGGAGAATGTGGTAAAGGGTGGATCAAAGTTAGAAGACACTGTAAAATTGAATCTTATCTGCATTTTCAATGACGGAATAAACAATATAATTTGAATTGGCTGTGGGATTCAAGTTCCCATGGAATAAGTCTAATGTCTTGCTGCAATGTTGGTCGACGCTCCTCCAAATAAAGAATTAAACAGAAGAATCTAGATTTGTGACAAAACTGCTCTACATATAACTTTTGCTGGACACAAAGGGCCAATTTTACGTAAACAAAAAGGGCAAAAAAAGAAAATCAATTGTGAGAAAAACCATGTCGTAACAAATTGTTTGAGAAATTGAAGAACAAAATTAAATAATTAGAGGGTCATTGCATAATTCAATATGTCAGCAGAAGAGCAATTCAAAACAATTACAAAATTCAATCGATATTGGTAATGACGGCAAACTCAAACTGCAGGTCGGCCATTTACTTTATTAAATTGGCATGCGCATTGCCACACTTTTTTCTTCTTCTTTTATAATTTCCTTTTGTGTCGTGTGAGTCCTAACGGCTTATTTTATTTTATTTACAAATATGACTCACATGAGGCATGCCACTCTCCACGATTTCCTCCTTCACAAAATTTATTAATGCTTTGCATCATCTTTGCTGTTTGCTTCAATTTCCCTCTGAATATCAAGACAAATTGGATAGATATATGCCATTAAATAAATAAGGAGAAACTATTTTATTAGATATACATCCATATTATATATGCTATTTTATCTAGACTTTCAAATAATTATGTATCTCACGATTAGTTAAAAGTTTTCTATCATATATTGAGGAAGATATACCTAAATATATGTATTTTTTCTATCAAATACATTAAAATAAGGTGAGAGACGAACGAAATGGGAGGGAGTCAAACGCGATAGTCATGTATTCCAAATTCATGTGAATCACACTAGATACATAGAAGAGTGGTAAACAAGATTTGTTATGTATCTCAGATACATACAAATTCACTTAGATATAATGTATTTAAAATAAATTATACCTAATTTCAACCTTATGTATCCCAAGATACATATATTTAGGCGTAATTAGATGGAGAAATGACCAAAATGATCCTTGATGTATAGGGGTTAAAGTATTTTGATCCTTCATATTTATCACCTTATTAAAATAGTCCTTGAAGTATAGTACAAGATCATTTTGGTCCTTTGTAGTTTGCCCTAAAACTAACCATAAAAATGAAAAATAATGTTAAATTTAACTGGATCCTCAATATTGACACCAGTCATACCTCTTCTCCTTCAATCTTCTCTCTTTCACCATTAGAGGTTTTTTCCATCTTCAATCTACCACCTGCCATGTCTTTTCAAGAAAAATAACTCACACTACACTCACTTCTTATCCCCATCTACCTCTACGAAACAATTTCTGTAGCTTGCACTTTCATACATACCAAAAATAAAATAAAAAAGATGAGTCCACTGATACAAATGCAAACAAAATAAATTTAAAAAAAAAATCACTTCATTAATTCCTCTTAGAATATTGCTATAAATCAGTTCTTTTCAAGCTTTAATCATATAGTCTCTTATTGAAGCTCTGTACAGGAAGGATATAGCTTTCTTGTTTTTTCCTTTTCAAAATTAATAGTTTTTCCATGATTTTTTAAATTCTACTTTTCAGATATAAAGTAAAAATTGAACGAGACAGAGGTGGAAAATAGAATTTTAAAAATATTCTTTAGAAATTTGAAGAAATTTTAATTAGCGAGTAAAAGAGGATTTTATTATTGACTTGTTTTTTCAGTGAAGAAGAATTGGGTGAAGAATGAAGATTTGAGGGAGAAGGGTTTGCTAGTTATTAATATTGAGTGGGACCCACCCATAATTTAACAACACTTTTTACCTTAATGATTATTTTTAGGGCAAAAAACTAAAACGATCATAATTTTTTTATACATAATAAGATATATATATATATATATATAAATAAAGGATCAAACTAATTTAATCCCTATACATCAAAGGACCATTTTCTCTATCTAGATGCATCAAAATATAGTAAAATTTGTATTATTATAAACTAAAATATATTTAAATAATTAACTGCTAAACTAGTAAAATTCGAAAAGTTCCCAATAAATAATACCCGACAACAATTGGATTTAGACATCAAAGTAATTGAGTGGCAGAAACCAATTCGCGTAATACTGATGAGTATTGCAAGGGAAATCCAGGAGAGACGGTGTACTTATTTTTAAACCAAATGACCCCTTAATTATCTATTAGAGGAGAAATTTATAAATTTAATCAACCATATGATAACCAATCCCTAATTTTCTGTCAACCACTTATCCAATAAACAACAACCAACCAAAAAAAAAAACTGGATTAAATTACTCCTATTCAATTTAGGAATAATAATCATTAGTTTACATTTCTTAATTGATCCACCTATTTTCTTCTTCTTCATCAGCACCATCTTCAGCCCACATATCAACCCAATTCTTCTGAGCTTCTTCCAGCCCAATAAACGACCCTTGTTTCTCCGGATCCCAACTGGCTGACAAAGTTCCATAAGCAGCTCCAAGTGCTGAAGCCCCAAATGTGATAAACGTCGTCAAAAATGGTAACCAAATTGGCAAATCCAACAATTTCTGCTGCTTTAATAAATCGAAAATCTGCAGCAAGATCACACCGCCGATTAACGGAGCTCCGACGTAAAACAGAATCCTTCCGATAATCCTTTCCCATATCTCCGTCGGGATTTTCTCGTCGTTATCGTCATTGTTGTTATTGTTCCTTCTGTTACCCTTTTTTGAAATTTCAGGTTTTTCATTGCCGAAGCCTTTTGCTTCGGCATTCAATTTCCATGTGGTTCGTTGGAGATTTGGAATTCTGTTTATTTTTTTATGATAATGGATAGGGATTTTTTGATTCAATGGAAATGAGTTTGTAATGGAGAGATTTGGGATTTGTAGACATATGAGAGTTTCCATATGAGCTAATTAATTTTGCTTATTTTTTTCATGGAGTTTGTGTTACTTTGTAAATGAGTAGTAGTCTTATCCAAATACATGAATGGTTGTGCCTAAATCTTTACTTTCTTTCATTGACATTTTCAAGAAATTTAAAAAATTAAAAAATATTAAAAATTATGCCTTTCACGCGCTCAAAGTAAGTGTAGCACACATAGTCAACTCAGCAAAAAGTGTCAAAATGACATAATAAAACCCTACTTAAAATATCTAAAATGAACATCGTCCAGTTGAGGTGTCTATGTGAAACTTGATGCCAACTTTAGGGGGTCACCGATGAGTTTGACCTTAGTTAAATGCAACAATGTATATATGTATTTCAATTTGATGAGGTTCAATCATGTAATTAGTCTTATCTCACTAATATTACCTATAGACATTATTTGTTTTGTATTTTCTTGTCATCTAACCAGATGTGCTTTGCAAGTGTATTTCACGTTAAATTGTTTAGATGTCATATGAACATGTGAAGAGAACTACATTTAATATATTCACATATTTTCACATTTGTTGTGAGATTTTATTTATTAAAAAAAAAACTCAAAACATTTTAAAATAATATATTTTGAAATTAGAAGATCTTGTTAACTTGATAATACATTTGTGACATATATAAGACTTTAATTTAAATACAAATACTTATCAAAATATAAATATATACTTGCATTAATGAAAATATTTATCTAATAAATTAGCTATTAAATAAATAATAAAAATTAAACTAATACAAACTTCAACTGACGTTATTACAAGTCATATGAACTTTTCTTCGTCCAAAATACTAAAATATTAAGAAATGGTAAATAAGTAAAACAAAAGGGCAATGTTTATATAGTAATAACTATTTTGAAGCAAACTTCCTGAGAGTCGAAATCACATAAGTAGCATTGATAAATAAAGTCATTCTTTTGTCTTGAACATCAAAAACAAATCGTGACAATTCTCTAAATTTTGAAAAAAGATATTCAGAAGCATATATCTACATCACAAGAGAAATTGTTAACAAAAACAAATGAATTAAGACTACATAATGTTAACTTCGTATATTGGAACATTACATACTAATGTATATATTAAGCAAAAAAATAATTATTATATCATCAAAATTATTTTCCTCAAGTATTCGAGGTTATGGAATATACCCTCTTAGGATAGAACGACTTACTTCATCAAAATAGTGGTACTTCATATTCCGCTAAACTTCGAACTCACTCAACGACAATAAATCACACAAAAAAAAATTAAAATGCAAGAAGGAGAAGAGTAGAAGATTAAAAAAATTGTGGTGGAAAATTGAGAGGAAGCCCCTCTATTTATAGTCAACAAAGGATAATATGAACAAATGTTTTTTGTGTCTTATCTGAAAAATCATGACTTTTCCGAGAAGTCACAACCCTTTGGAAAAATCACAACTTATTAAAAAAGTCACAACTCATTGGAAAAGTCACAACTCATCGAAAAATCACAACCCTTTGAAAAAAGTCACAACCTATCGGAAAAGTCACAACTCATCAAAAAAGTCACAACCTAAGTTAGGGATATTATAGTAATTTAACATTCAAGTTAGGAGTTTATGTTTTTAAGGTAATATAGATATAGATATAGATATAGATATATATAGTGTATATACATTATATATTAAGTATACGTGAAGAATTATAATGCATTTGATATTTTTTTTACTCTAACTATCTCTATCGGGGAAGTGCACAAATACTCGTTTTTTTAGATCGTCATTTAACTAGTAATCGCTTCATAATTTTTTTTCCAAATTTTATCTGCTATGGACAAAGTGTCACATTGTCACGTTCGTGTTTGAAAGTGTAGTCTTTTTGAAGGCCAAACATCAGACTTTTTCGTCTAATGATTAGTATGAATTGCTAAAGGTAAAAATTCAGATAATTTTTATCGAGGTACATGTAAAATTTAATTAAACTTTCAATCATATATGATTGAAATACATGTAAAAATGCATCGAAAATTCAGACATGACTGTCTAAACAAAAACTAATAATTTGTTCTTAGAATATCAACAATTCAAATAATTTAAAATTTAAAGTATTATAAAGAACAAATACAAGCATCAAACACAACAACTCTAACAAATTCATTTATTAATAACCTTAACCTTTTGTGTTGTTAACAAATTCATTTATAAATAACCTTTTGATTTTTTAACAGTGCACATTAGTCATGCATTCATGACTGAACTGCATGTAAAAATGGGCTGAAATTTCTAATACACGAGTTGTGAAATTCTTTACCAAGAAAATAATAATTTAATTTCTCAAATTTTTACACCCAAATTAACTCCAAATAACTTTAAATTTAAAACATATGTTCCATGTATCATAAAGGACAAACCTCCATCATCAATTTTTCAATATAACAACAATTTTTCAAAACTCGTTAAACACTCTTTCAAATTTTTGTATGCTCCCAATTAAACATGACCGAAACACATATTAAAATTGAATAATATATCAGTCAGATATGTCTAAATGTAGAAGCAGAAAAAACCAAAATAATATACAAAATATATTTTTCATCTAAAAATTGTCTAAAATTAAATATTTGTGCAAAATAATAATAATAATAATGATAATAATAATAAAACAAGTTACTTAAATGGAAAAACTAAAATAAGACACCCGTGAAATTTTTACATCTCCATCATATTGAGTGAAAAACAAAAAGATTATAAAATTGTATTCTATTGTTTTTTTAATAAAAAGGGAAAGGCAACAATTAAAGAGCATAAAAAGGTTTTAAAAAAAATAAAAGAGCGGCTTAAAAAACACATCTGTATTATAAAATATTATAGTGTGGATGTCCACTACACCAAAAAGTTACTCTCACCCATTATCTCCATTACTTTCCTCCATTATGAAGATAACCATAATCTCCATAACCTCCAACTTTATAACCATTATTCTTGTAACCTTTAACTTTCATAACCTCCCCCATTATATTCATGTTAATGTCATGTTTATGACTAACATTTTGTATGCCTTTATGTTACACTATAAATAGAGGCATAAGGGTTCAAATGAATCATTGTGCGAAAGTATAACCGTAAGATATAAAGTACGGTTTGTGCCTCGGGGAATAAAGGATTTTCGCAAAAATCCTGACATTATTAAATGGAGATATATTCTCCAGTGGTGGATGCAATGAGACTTGTTTCAGTCTGGCAATAGATGAAATACTTGAATATGTATAATGAATGATTATTATGTCTAACTAGACGATGAATGTTATATGAAAATCCTTGAAGGATTTAAAAGGTCTTAAAGCAATTTCATTGAGTACCCAATGGTTTTGAGACTACTTAACACAGAGAAAGAATCTTTTTGATCTCATGAAAATGATTTAAAATGTCATGTATTAGTGCAATTGGTGCACTTACAGATTGCTGGTTATGCAAATGCTAGAAGATTATTTGATATACATAACGAAAGTTATGTGAAAGGATCGTCATATTATCATTCAAGTTATGACAAGAAACTAACAAAGCAAGTGACTCAACACATAGAAGATGTGTGATTTTCTTTCAGAAGAAAAGACGAGCTTCAATAAAATTGAAATGATCAATCCCCGAGTCAGAAATGATTTGATTATGTAGATGCAAAATATTTATTTAATCTGCATAAAGCTTGATCGCAAATGGACTATTTATTTATATATGGAGACACAACAATATCTTAGAAATTCAAAGAATCACATTAGTAACCACTTCTTCAAATCATGCAAAAATAATATTGATCTATGAATTAAGTCGGGAGTGTGTTTGGTTGGAATCATGATCTATCATATTCAGAAAATATGTGATTTTCTTTTGAAAAGGATATTCCAGCCACCATATACGAAAATAATATATAGCTCAATTGAAGGGATGATACAATCAAAGGAGATCGGACAAGGCATATTTCACCAAAAGTCTTTTTCACACATGATCTTCAACAAAATGGTGAGATATACGTTCAAAGACCCATTCAAGTGATAATATTGTAAACTTATTCACTAAGGATTGCCAGTATCAATATTTGAGAAGTTGTGATATAAGATTGGAATGTATCGTCTTCGAGATATCAAGTAAAGTTTTTATCAGGGGAGAAAAATACGCGTTGTACTCTTTTCCTTAACCATGGTTTTATCCCAATTGGGTTTTCCTGGTAAGGTTTTTAACGAGGCAACATTCAAAGCTTATTAAAAGATATGTGTACTCTTTTTCCTTCACTACGATTTTTTTCCCACATGATTTTTTCCTAGTAAGGTTTTAACGAGTCATATTATCTATGGACATCCAAGGGGGAGTGTTATAAAATATTATAGTGTGGATGTCCACTACACCAAGAAGTTACTCTCACCCATTATCTCCATTATTTTCCTCCATTATGAAGATAACCATAACCTCCGTAACCTCCAACTTTATAACCATTATTCTTGTAACCTTTCACTTCCATAACCTCCTCCATGTTAATGTCATGTTTATGACTAACATTTTGTATGCCTCTATGTTACACTATAAATAGAGGCATAAGGGTTCATATTGTAGAGATTTTGAAGACTTGGAATAATAAGAAAAGTTCTCATTTCTTGTCTCCCTATTTCTATTGTTTTCATCTTCTATATTTCTTGTCCTATTTTGCTTTAGTTTTACAACAATCTGGATTTATTTGGTAAAAAGAAGTAGTAAAGTGGGTTTTCTTAATATTTTATTTTAATACAACGGTTAAATACGGCATCGTGATGATGTTTATTAATTGAAAGAAATTAATATTAAGAAAGAACAAATTTTTAATTTATATTTAATTTAAATAGATTTAAAGAATGATTAAGGAAAGTTGTAGGAAATAAACCAAAGAATAGTAATCCTAACTTATTTAGAATTTATTATTTGATATGGTTTTCCTAGTTCATTTTGGAATAGGATATTTGGTATTTTTGAGTGTTATAAATAGAGTGTGTAACGTATTTTATGTTTTGAGTAATTGAGCTTCTTTATAGATTTCTTCAATATAATCATTGTTACCTCTTTCACTAGTGCATTGAGATCCTATTCCAATGACTTCAAAGCTTCCTAGAGCTACACGGGTGAAGAACAAAACCCCAGCCCCAATCCAAATCATGGCAGAGCAGATCCTCCGGGAAGCTAGAGAACGTCAAGAGGCGGAAATCAGACCGCCCAAACAGAAAATCAGTGATCCAACAGAAGTATCTGATTACCGCCTTCGCAAGCGAAATGAATTTGAGTCCTTAATTAGCCGTGTAGGCTGGAACAAGAGTGTGTGGGTGAAATATGCTGAATGGGAAGAATCACAAAAGGACTTGAAACGTGCGCTTGGAATTGATGCACTTAGCCGTGACCATACCATCTGGTTGAAGTATGTCCATATGGAGATGAAGAATAAATTTATTAATCATGCTCGTAATCTATGGGATCGAGCTGTTATCCGTTTGCCTAGGGTTGATCAGTTGTGGTACAAGTATATTCATATGGAAGAGATGCTCGGCAATGTAGCTGGTGCAAGAGGGATTTTTGAGAGGTGGATGGGGTGGATGCCGGACCAGCAAGGGTGGTTGTCTTACATTAAGTTTGAGTTAAGGTATAATGAAACATAGAGGGCAAGAGAAATTTTTGAGAGATTCGTTCAGTGTCATCCCAAAGTTAGTGCTTGGATTAGGTTCGCAAAATTTGAGATGATGAATGGGGAGATTAGGAGGGCAAGGAATTGTTATGAGATGAGGAAGCTGAACAATTGTTTGTGGCATTTGCAGAGTTTGAGGACAAGTGTGGGGAGACAGACAAGGCAAGGTGCATATATAAATTTGCACTTGATCACATACCGAAAGGGCGAGCTGAGGATTTGTACAGCAAGTTTGTGGCATTTGAAAAGCAGTATGGTGATAGGGAAGGTATTGAGGATGCTATAGTTGGAAAAAGGAGGTTTCAATATGAGGATCAGGTAAAGAAGAATCCACGTAACTATGATACGTGGTTTGATTATATTCGTCTAGAAGAGAGCGTTGGAAATAAAGAGAGGATTAGAGAGGTTTATGAGAGAGCCGTTGCTAATGTTCCTCCTGCTGAAGAGAAGCGGTATTGGCAGCGATACATTTACTTATGGATTAATTATGCATTATATGAAGAGCTTGATGCGCAAGACATGAAAAGGACCAGACATGTTTACAGGGGGTGTCTTAAGCTGATTCCGCATCACAAGTTCTCATTTGCAAAGATTTGGTTGTTGGCTGCCCAGTTTGAGATTCGGCAGTTAAGACTCAAGGAGGCACGACTTTTACTTGGAGAAGCTATTGGTAGGGCTCGTAAAGACAAGATATTTAAGAAGTACATTGAAATAGAGCTGCATTTGGGGAATATAGATCGTTGCAGAAAGCTTTATGAGAAGTACTTAGAATGGTCACCTGAAAACTGCTATGCTTGGAGCAAATTCTCTGAGTTAGAGAGGTCCTTGTATGAAACAGAGAGAGCCAGAGCTGTTTTCGAGCTTGCAATTGATCAACCTGCACTGGATATTCCAGAGTTACTATGGAAGGCTTACATCGACTTTGAGATCTCTGAGGGTGAATTTGAAAGAACAAGAGCACTATATGAAAGACTTCTTAACCGCACGAAACATTTAAATATGGAAAGCACTTTTGGTGAGCTACCAAAGAAACTGAAGAAGAGAAGGCAAATAGACATGGAGGATGGTCCAGCAGTCTACGAGGAGTACATAGACTATCTTTTCCCTGAAGAAATGCAGGCGAACAATCTTAACATTTTGGCTTCTGCTTATAAATGGAAGAAGCAGCGGGTTGCATCCAAGGATTAGCCAGATTTTGTATTAGCTTACATTGTATATAGATTTTTTACTGTTTTCTGTTAGTTCCCACAACTCTTGTTTTGGTGGAACCTAAAATTTAGTTTTGCTCAATTCGACATCACCTTTTCTTGGCAGTTTATAACGAATAATATAATTGAGGAAAGGGCAGATTTACAATTTCTAGAATAAAAGATGACTGACCTGGTATTCTATCAGATATTATATGTCTAAATGGTATGTGCAAATCTGGATAACATGGAAAACATCCATCGACTTGGTTGTGTTTTGTCATTGTAAATTATTCTTCATGATCTCTTGTAAAAAAAATAAAAAAAAATTTGGCCAAACTCTACAAGATGTGTTGCCAAGTTCTTGATTTTGTGGCTGGAAGGCCAACATAGTAGTATTAGTTAATAGGTTAGTGGAAAACTTAAGCTGCCTCTACTTATCTTAATTTAATCTAGAAAGTAAAATTAGTGGCTGTAAAATATTCAAATGACATACAGAGTTGCATGAACAATGATTTGCAGATACAGGGAATCAACACCCTAAACCTATTTAGTTTAGTTCATGCTCTGCAAATTAATACTTGTATTTTCTTTATTGAAAGATGATCATTGTATGGGTCAAAACCCGGCGTACGAGCTTACCCTAAATCTACTTCATTACTTTTATATTGCCATTTGATTAATTCTTTGTTATTTATCTCCTATTATCTTAATCATGTCTAATTATAATCAATTTAGCATAAACAATCTTATTGTTTGGTCATCTCAATCTGCTTGTCCTTGAACCATGCAAACAAATTCAACTGCACCGATTTAAAGGTAAACAATTATGTTGTGCACGTAGTTTTTGGAAGGCGATTAAAAGAAAATGTATTTGCAAACTTGAAATTGAAAAGGTATCATCCATGATGTTGCATAAAATATCCTCTTCTTCCTCACATGCATCTCTAAATTAAATTCATCCAGAATATCCTCAAGTACTAAAGTCCGTGTTTGTCCAACTTCTCATAAGATTTCAGAGAAACCTGAAACAGATTTAAATTTTAGTTAATGCTAATTAATAAATCTAAGGTACAAGTTTAAGGTATTCATGATTCTTTTAGAGAGTTTAACTTCTATACAATGACATTATATAAAAGATTCTTTTATACCGTCAGATCGCTTAGATGATAACTACAGGTACCTGATCATTAGATGATGGAGAGCTGCGTGAAAATCTGCTTGGAGAATTTGTACTATTTAAGTGTGCAGGGGAATTAGCAGATAGTTTTGGCATTGTATACGACGACTGCACATATGGGGATATAGGTGAGCGCAACATAGGACTTTGATGAGCACTTGAATGTACTGGAGACGCTATTGGACTTTGCCACTTCGGTTTATAATTAGTAGTCCCTGTTGCGACTGCTCCTGGAGATCTTCTAGGTGAAAATATCATTGATGGAGGAATGTTGATCCTAATTCTGGACACAAAAATAGCAAATGTGTATTGTTCAATATGTAATCATGACATTCTTAATTAAGATACTGTGAACAGATATTGCTAACATACTTGTTATGAACATCAACATAGTCATCTGTCTCGTCGTATATTGGTTCCTTCCAGGAGAAAAAATAAGAGTTATTGCAGACAAATTAGCAATCGACCATCAGTTAAGAAAAAACAAAAATAAATTTATATAACCAACACGAATTATTAATTTTACCTGCAGAAGTTGTTCAAGGACATCTTCCATCGTAATGATACCAATTGCTTCTTCTCCTAAAATTAAAGATCATTCCAATTTATCACTAATTAATTCTACCTGCAGAAGTTGTTGGACTACACTGGGTATGTTGTAACATGAAATAAGTAAGTTAGTTGTACTAATATATATAACGTACCCTTTTCAAATGCATGAAGCTGTTGAATTGGACTGGCCGGAAGGATATTTATCTTGATTATATCGTGTTTAGCAGTGGCATTTTCTGCAGTTTCCTTGGTGATCCTTCTACTCTTTACCACTACAGCCATATGGCTGTGCCCTTTCTCAAACTGATTAAGAAGATCATATAATGGTAACGAATCTGGGACTCTGCAGGAGATCAAATAAAGATGAAGTCAACTTTCCGTTTCACTGTGGACTGACTTTTATTTCAACTATTTTCGGGTTGAATTCTCAAGTGACTTTCTGAGATAATAACTATTAGTTAATTGACTATATGAGAAATCAGCTCAACTATTTTCTTATAAGTCATGACTCATGTCTAAGCAAAATCAACCCCTGACATTGGAACAACTAGAGTACTTTATTGAAAAAGAGTATCAAATAATGCAACAAGTAAATAGTATCGTACTTTGGTATACTCCTTATAGTGAGATCTTTGATTGGCACCTCATCTTCAGGACGACATTTTATCAAATTCTTCACCTGGAGGGTTGTATGAATGGTAAAGAAATTGAAGAAAAGTTAAATATGCAATGAAAATGTTGCAGAGTGATAATTGAAGTAGTAGTTATAAAGTTTCTGGAAATTAAAAACTTACCAAGATTAGGCCTACAATATTTGTTGGAGTACCAGAGTATACAGGTACGCGACTATGGCCTTTGCTTATTATCAGACTCATCATCTCACTGAGAATCATCAAACATTATTTGGGTTATTATACATATAAACATGAAGTGCTAATTGAAGCTAGCTAGGAAAAATTTGGCGGAGTTAGTGGTATACTCGGTAAGTTTAGAATGAAGATCAAGGGAAAAGACTCTGGACATGGGAGTCATTGCATCTTTAACCGATTTCTGAGCTAGGTCCAATGCTCCAGCAATTATGGTTGTTTCATCGTGGCTCAACTCCCCGCCTTTCCCTGCCTGTAATCAAGAGGCGAATCCAGGATTTAAAGTTAATAGTCTTATTATATGAGTACATAATTGAGTTTGAGCCGAAAGCAATGGATAAATAACTCATCTTAGATACCCCTCAGACTGCTAACCAATTTGTGGTTCAGAGCTGGTCTAGTCTTGGAACATAAAATCAAGAAAATTTAAGGTACAAAATACTAACCTCATTACCATGCATATTCACCAACATTTTCAGCTCCGCGCGGCGTAGAAGTGCAGAGTGCCCTTTCCCCAAGAGTAAATCCAACAACTGATCAAACCAAGTGAACAAACATAAATAGTTGATCACGATTCACGACTATGCCCAAATAAACAACTTTTACATACATTGACCGTAAAATGAAAGTTTTACATAGTCATGTAAAATAGAACTACAAGCAACTGTCTATTAGAGTAGACGGAATCAAATAACTTAGAAAATAAGGCATGCTACTTGCTACAACAGGTTATATTAACTTGTAAAATCTTTTATTTCTCTATACCTTACTGATGGGGTAAGATAAAGGGAAGAAAACTATGACGAGCAAACGAACCAAAGGTGCCAATCTTGCACCAATGCTCAGTCCATAGCGCGAACATATGGACTGAGGAATAATCTGTGGGAGGCAAAAAATTGAAGTTTAATAGTTATTTAAAAGCTCAATCCTATAATTAAACAAACATAAATTCCTGAGAAATAACCTCTCCAAAGGCTAGTATGAGGGTGACTGATATTAATATAGCACCCCATGCAGGAAGTAAAGCATCTAGAAATATTGGAAGAGCCTGTTTCATGAAAAAAAAAAAAAAAAAAAAAACATTGATCAGCTCGAAAAATGTTACATCACTAGACAAAATTATTGACAAATCCAAAAGTCTGAATCCATAGTTTAAACATTACGAGGTTTGAATTGAAACTTATATATATGTCAAACCCGTGAACTCATTGTTGGATCCGCGGTTAGTAACATACCTCCATAGCCATGGCGTTACATATTAGAAGGGTGCACAAGAGCAAGTGCTGATTCTTCACAATGGGCAAAATTTTCTCTGTGATCAGTTAGAAACAGAGCAATTAGAACTCAAAGTGGCATCACTCACTAAATTGACTTGTTAGAAACGTAGCTGACTAACTTTTCGTTGGAAATTCGCATTTTTTTTAAAGTAAGGACTAGCAAGTAAATAAATAATAATTGAATCGAAACAAGGATTACCCGCGTTTTTTCGATCATTTGGCTGACCAGCCTTAATTAGAACCTCAAGATCCATAAGGCTAAGAGACATGAGTCCTAGTGTTAATCCAGACATAAGTCCAGCAAAACACACAAGTGACACACAGATAATTAAGTAAACCCAAAACATAGTTTCACAACATGGCACATCATTTGCAGCCATTTTTGTGTTAATTTGACAACTTTTTTTGATGTTGTTAACGTACAAAAGACTGGAATTTGGAACAGAACTACTACAATTTATATAATGAGGAAAAGATGGATTAAATTTTTCTTATAAAAAATGTTGAGATGGATTAATTAATACAATAGTTGTGCAATTTTAAAATCTAATCATCTGAGATTTTTATACGTGGCATTCACCCTTACCATGTAAAATGATTATTTAATGATCTAATACATTCGTTAATTGTGCAAATTTGGTTAAACAAACCCACTTAAGATTTCTTAATGACTATGCTTTGTTATGTACCATTAAGTGCCTTAAAACTTAATTTACATAACATAAGATATCGACCCCGGGACACATCGAATCAGAGAACGTCCTAGTGCATATTGACACGGAAAACACTTCAAAATTTACTACATAAATCAACTTCACTAATTCTCTACCACAAAACGTTATATTGCTACGGGGGATAAAGTCACTAAGTTCAAATTACTCCGTAATAATCATTATTTATAACAATATTTCATTATAATGATAATAAAAAATTGAAATTGTCATTTTTATAGAAATATATTTTATTTATTTTTTGTAAAATCACCCCCCCTATAATTGCCTTACTCTAGTATTAGTTGATTTTACTTTACTATTTTCCATTTTTGTTACTAAACATTTACTTTCATATTAAAGAAAACACTACTAATTAATGCTTTGTTGTCATAAAGTCATATATGGAAATAGACTATTTAAGTTAACTAATAATAGGCCTAGTATTTTTGACCAAATCTTTTGAAAATTTAATATGCTATACCATTTTTGACAAAGAATATTACATCAGTACATACTTTAGTAATAAAAAAAATTGTTGAAAGATTTGCTCACATTTATATTCCACTCGACAAAAGTTCTCGATCTTGTAAGTAGGGCGGTTAATGGTTATAATTAAAAAATCAAATCAAATCGTAATTTGAATCAAATCGATTTTAAAAATTGATATTTGGTGTGGTTTGGTTAGATTTTAAATTTTGAAAATCGATACTATTTGGTTTGATTTTGATTTTACTAAAAAAAACCGCAAAAATAATCAAATCGAACTGAGAAATTATACTATATAAATTTTATAATTATTTATATATTATTCATAAGTAAAATATAAATATTTTGTTAAATTTTAATTAACTTAAGTCTTTAACTTTATCATTTTTTTAGCCCAACTATTAAAATCTTAAGTTCAAGTCCATCAAAATTCATTACTTTAGTCTTTACCTATCCTACCTCACATCAGGTAATCATATTTTCTCTAAATTGAATCACTTTGTTCGTGTAATAATAACTCTAGTATTGTGTAATTGAATCTTAAGTGGCTTTTCGATGGATGTTTCATGTATTAGGTGTCTATGTCTATCGAGATGTGTATACCCTCAACAAATTTATTACTTTCAAACCGAAAAAATCAAAAAAAATTGAACCAAACTGGTGGTTATTTTTTTCGTTTGGTTTGGTTTGGTTTAAGAAATTTAAAAACCGACTAAATTGATTTTGATTTTCACCGATAACCGATCCAAACTAAACCATGAACACCCGTACTTATAAGGATCAAAGTTTATAAATGATGTATTAGCATGCTTTAATTTTTAATTATTGGAAAATGAATATTTTCTGAGATTTTAAATGTAAACAATTTTGTAATAAAAAATTAAAGTATGTAAATTAGTTTTGTGTATAATAAGCAAATAGATTTAAATGTCAAATTCTATTACTCTATCACTATTAAAAAAAAAAAAAAAATATATATATATATATATATATAGATATAGATATATAATTGTGTGTTATTTATACAATTATTATTTCAAATTCTATCTATGTGTTTTGAAATTGAGATTGTTGCAATGAATGAGCAAATTGTAGTAAGTTTTATCTCTTGTCAATTGAAATATTTATCTCCATTTTTTATGATTTTTCCTCCTCCACATAGATTCATTTTTTTTTTTTTTGTGATGGGTTCGTTTTTCAGTTTTAACGCTGTTGTCTAAATAAAGCTATAAGAATGAATTGTAAATATATAAAAAATACAGATGACTCGCCATGATTTCTTTTTGCATCTTAAATTTTAGAAGAATAATCTGCAAATAAAAATATATGAATTTTAAAGAGTAATTAAATTTGAGATCTCTAATTAAAATTTAATTTTAGACCACTAATTTTGTTAAACCGCCTCTCTCAAGAGCTCACCAACTGGACACTTTTATGTCTCTGATCCATTTAACACCAATTTAATATTTTTACTCAAATTCTCATAAAGGTTCTTTCTCAGCTACCATTATTCGATCGTGTCATTTCTTTTAAACATTTTCCATATCATCTTTGGTACTTTCCTATGTGAAGATGAATAGAAGTGGACAATAATGTGAGATCATCATCCTCCCAATAAATATTGCTCTACAGAACAACTATTCGTAAGACTATTATAATATAATCTAACTTTAAAAAAACTTTTGAAATGTATGTATGTTGGAGCAGTTGACAAATAAATTAAATTTAAAATACAATCATAGTATGGTTGATGCAAATAAATATGTTGGTATGCATGAATTTACGTAAGTTCCCCTTCTCTTATTATATATGAAAATAAAGTAATTTATAATCATATAAATTTGTAATAACTTATTTTAGATTATAAGTTCAACTTTTTTTTGTTTTTTGAATTTGAACTCATGTAAATACTGCACATTAATTGAGTATTGAGATAGATACTTATATCGAACACAAAGAGAGGAGCATCACTATCTAGAATAAAAGTTAGTACAAATTACCTACACCTACTACAATACGCTATAATAAATTGACAACGTAAAAGTGCATAAGTTAGATCCAAAAAGTTATATATTTTTTGCAACCAGCTCGTATTGGTGTCACGTCTCATACGTGTCTATGTCATGCTACCTAGTACTATAGTAATAATATTTACTATAAGCTTTAAACGACGATAAATTAGACAAAAAAAAGAGAATTATGCTTGCTCTTTTGGGGGTAAAGGCTAGTCTATACGAAAATGTCGTGTGTTCTCCCATTATTTACTTTTCAGAGTTTTCTTGGAGTGATTCTTTAGGATGAGTGGTGTAAATTTAAGCATGAATTCATCACCACTCATATCTCTGTCGGTCTAATTTTGATAACTTGGTCATGGCATTCAAGTAATTACGATTAATTAGGAAGTAAGCTGAAAGACAACAAATAACAATAACAATAACATATCTCATATAGTTCCACGAGTGGGATTTGAGAAAATACAGATGTATGTAGACCTTATTTGTAATTTGACACTCAACACGCAACGATGTATTACCAATTTACCATAAAAGAGTAAGTTGAAAGGCATATGAATAAAATTGACGAAAGTATATAAGATCTAAAACAAAACAGCATATTATACCGACAATCAAGAGAGTGTGTGCATTACTACCTAGGCATTAGCTTAAATTAATAGTGTCATTGTAGTACTTTATGTACGTAGTACTAGTACTTAATTTCGACAACATTAATTTGGAGTTTACGAAAATGCCAGTATTTTTGGAAAATATTCCTATTTGCTTAGATCATATAAATAATAAATAGTCTCTAACACCGAAAGTCATGGTGTAAGAAACTTCCTCGAAGTTCATGTTAACATATGTTTTAATTGTTTTGTATTAAACAAAAACACTCAATTAGCTTCATATATGGAGTTCTGTTATACTTCATAGCCATATATTAGCAGTGTTATGTTAGGCCAATTATTAGCAGTGTTTGATGTCATGTTGATCAGGAAATGACATTATTATCGCCTTTTTCCAATAGACTGCGTGAAGATTTTTTTTATTTTGATTTTAAAAAAAAAGAAATATCTAAATAATATAGAAATTAACTACTTATTACATTGTAATTTTAATCTATGGTTTATCTATAGAGGCATGGTAGTTTTCAACAACTTGTCATCAAACTTAAGATAATATTGTGATTCCAAAGAAGTGCATATAAAAACTAGTTGGATCTAACAGCTGTTCAGTTAGTTTGATCAAGGGAGAGAAGATTGAGAGAAGAGACTTTCTGTGTTTAAATCAGTTGGTTGGTTCTGCAATTGTGGATCTTTTTACAGCACATTAGGCCTATGAGATTGCGGGAGTGTTCGATACGAAAATGCTTTTCAATTTTTCCATGTTCCGTTGGTCAAATATTTTCTCTAGGAAAACAAGTTTCTTAAGAAGTGAGGAAAATGAACTCCCCAATGAAAGTAGGAAAAATAAGTTTTACCAGTGACATTCCAAGTTGATTGTGTCCTCTCCGCCCTCCAACACACCTCATCTTTACCCTAACCCCATAGTCCGCATCCCCACCATCCGACATCCCTACCTCCCTACACCCACCTTCATAGTATTTATACAAATGCTTTTAGGATAATAGTTTTTGCTTACCTACTGAATACAAGAAAATAAGTAAAAAGCTCAACATTTTTCATGAAAAAACATTTTCCTTTCGTACTGAACACACCCTACATGAAAAATTCTAAGTTAAGCTAATTAACAGTTACTATACTACTTATTTCTGTTATGACTGCAAAAATAGTGATGATAAAAGTAAGGCTTTCGTTTTCTAGGAGTGCAAAAGTAATGCAGCTTTTTGTTGCTAATATCTCAAAAGATGTTTCTTCGAGTCTTTACAGCTCCTATTTCAATATTCCATTTGTGTATGCATGCAATTTTTAACTCAAAACTATAACTGTGCTTTGTAAGACGGACGGAGTAGATATAGCTGATTGCAAGGGCGAGCACACAGTTATCATGATTCTTGAACACATACAAATTGAAATAAATGTGTTATCCTGATTCTTGAACACATACAAATTGAAATAAATGTACAAACGATGACCCCTTTATTTCCAACGAATATATAACTGTACAACCGATCACACCTTTTGTTCCAATGAAATAAGTAAAATGTTCCGAAAGTAGTTTCACACAGTAAGGTTAAAAAGAATACTCATATTACCAAAATTGCTTCAGCATGGGAATTAAACTGTACAAAGTCGAGTTCATATTAAAATTGAGTAATTATGACTCTTCACTGAAATAAATATATGATGTAATCGATCAAACACTCACTACATGCTATGTACAATTCTGAGTCAGAAGTAGTACAACAAGATCTAGAGAATAAATAGACTTGTGTCTTCAGCTTTTCATGATTCAGCTTGCTGACTTTCTTTCTTTTGGCGCGACTTGTGGTGGATCCTGGGAAACAGTAGATCATTAAGTTGTCTTTCAGCACTATACTCCGATGAGGCCTGCAAAAAAACATTCTATTACCTTTTCACGTACACTGGGTAAAAGAAAAATGCAGGCACACAAGAATACAATGAGTGTGTTTGGCAGGGAGGAAAATATTTTCTCGAAAATACCATGTTTGGTTAGTTTTAACATTTTGGAAATGTGTTGGCCTGACTAAATGAGCTGGATCAAGACTGGACTTGGAACAGGTTAAAGGACCAGGTGCAATGCTGATCTGTTCCATTAGCTGAAGCAGGACTACTGGAAGGAATAGAAGTCCAATGAAACTATGAAAGCTAGAAGACTAGAAGAATCAGAAGACCGAGGAAGTTGGTAAAAGATCAGAGATGAACTCCATCAAAACAAGTGGATAAAGGAGTGTTGAAGTGAAGCAGAAGTCTTCCACTCAAATACGGCGTATGGAAGAGTTTGACCTCACAAGGTGGTTGTGAACAACTATACCTCGATGATCTGAAGGTTTAAATAAAGAACTCTTTCACAGAAGAAGATAAGGCACTCACACAACAAGCAAAGACAGAACTCAACCAAATAAGCAAGAGCTATTGAGAACTCAAGTTTTGACTTATTTTTCAAATGCAGCCTCTGATACAAAGAACCGGATTGAAGAACTTGTCTCAGGCTTAGGAGTCTATGCAACTGTCAGGTCTAAAAATTCTCGTATTAGGGTGATTATCGAGTTGTACCTTTTCAGCTTTCCTAGAAGCAATTGATTAGGAATAAACAGAATTAGAAGTTGGATTTCAAGTTGGGATAACTTGAAAAACGAAGCAACTATCTGCGAAGATTATTGCTTTGGGGATTAGAGTTAGTTCCTAGCTGCAACTTTTGTAATCTAAATTATGTTAAGGCTCATTGATTTAGTGGATTTGGGTCAAATCCTACAAAGGTGCAGGTTGTGGTTTTTCGCCTCTATGAGTTGGGTGTTTTCACGTAAAAACATTGTCTTTACTTCACTGCAATTATTAGACTAATAAATAGATAGAAGAAACGTGTAAAGTAACAGGGATCATAGCTTAAGCGAAAATTAGGCATAACTCACGTGAGTTATTAGGACGTGCACAATATCAAGGAGGGAAGTCATTTTCCGTTTACTCTCCCACGTCATTTCCAACTGATGGTTTCAACCCACCCAGCCCACCCTCATCCAAACCCCCACCCCTCCACCAACCCCCACTCCCTCACACCACCCTCCCAAATTCAGTGGCGGATCCAAAAAATTTATATTATGGGTGCTCGACTATTGTTAGCTCGAAAATTGCTACATAGAAAGGCTGCTCGGTTAATATATTTCAATAAATTACTAAATTTTGTACTTAAATAATAATGTTTGTCACAAAAGGCAGTGAGTCCTTAAGCACCCATAATACATAATATAGGCCCTGCCACTGCCCAAACTCCCTGGCCCCACCCCTACAAGTTAGTTATGCCATGCTATCTTTTTTGAAAAATATTTATGCTTACTTAACCAAATACCAAAAAATATGTGAGAAAATCACTTATTTTCCCATGAAGACCCGAGTACCGACAGTGAGAGGAGACTCGGAGCACTTCCCTGTGTTGATGGGGTTGCACGTATTGACACGATATATTCAAGGTGAGGTGCCATGGTGTGTGTTATTTGCAGATGTAGTTTTGATTGACGAGACTCTCAACGGAGTTAACGCTAAGTTGGATGTTTGGAGACGAAACCTGGAGTCTCAAGGGTTCAGATTGAGCAGGACCAAGATTGAATACTTGGAGTGCAAGTTCAGTGATATGATGCATGAGGCTGATGTGGAAGTGAGGCTTGATACACAAATCATGCAGAAGAGAGGTAGTTTCATCTTGGGTCGATTATCCAAGGAAATGGAGAGGTTGACGAGGATATGGTAAAGGGTGGATGAAATGGAGGCTTGCTTTTGGAGTCTTTTGTGATAAGGTGTCACCTAGACTTAAAGGCAAGTTCTACAAAGTGGTAGTTAGACCAGCTATCTCTCACATTCAGAAGATTAACGGATGCCGCAGTGATGAGGAGATGCACGGATGCCCCAGTGTAGAGGTGTGAGAGATTGGTTATTGATGGATTCAGGAGAGGTAGATGTAGAGGTAGATCAAAGAGATATTGGGGAGAGGTGATTAGACAGGACATGAGGAAGTTGTAGCTCCGAGGACATGAGGAAGTTGTAGCTCCGAGGACATGAGGAAGTTGTAGCTCCGAGGACATGAGGAAGTTGTAGCTCCGAGGACATGAGGAAGTTGTAGCTCCGAGGACATGAGGAAGTTGTAGCTCCGAGGACATGA